>JBCJKH010045216.1:9847-20310 GCA_039877255.1 Loriculus beryllinus | reverse complement strand
CTCCAGTGGAAGGGGTCCCTGCCCGTGGCAGGGGTTGGAGCTGGAGGAGCTTTAAGGTCCCTTCCAACCCAAACCAAGCTGGGATTCTATGATTAGCTTTCAAGTTTCAAAGGTCTCCTCATTCCCTCAGTGTAGGGAGGACAACTGACAGCAGCTCCAAAGCAGAAGCAGAGGGTACAGTCCACAGGACACTCCAGACTCAGATACAGTTCAGATTTTCCCAACAGAAAATCATTGTGTCACATACTATGGATTATTTGGATGTGTTTAGAGAAAGAGCAGCAAATGGCACACAACTGAAGCATTGTGGAGGAGCTTCCTGAGGAGCACACAAGGCAGCAGAGCTCTCTTGCTGCACAGGCAGTTTCCAAGGCCCAAAGCTCCATCTTTCAATAGCAACTGCAGAAGCAAACTCAAAAAGGGTTAATCTTTGCTTTGGTTACAGCCAACGGCCTCTGACAGTATTTATTTGCAGCTACACAGATTACGGCCTACTAAGCACAGCTTTAAAATATCTAACAGACAGAGAGAGCCCAAAAGATGCAAAACCCTGCTGCTTCCTGCCACACAGCTTGCAGCACTAAGTGAAAGTTCTCTCGGGTCACCCACGCAAGACTGCTCAAGCAGGAGACACATAGGCAAATGCCCAAGGAAAAGCAGTCCTAGGTGCAGGGTCATAGTGAAAGGGAGCAAACTTGGAAAAGCTTCATCTGAACACACCAGGCTGCCTGGTGGAAGTGGCAGAACACTTGTTGAGGCAGCAGCAAGCTCAACAACTGAGCTGGTTTCTGCATCACTTCCCTGATGAGGCACCAGTTCTATCAGTCGTCCTTAATTCAGTTCTGGGGCACTATGTTGCAGTGTTTCTGCTCCTCAGCTCAGCAGTTCATACCCTGTAGGGTGAACCCCCTCTGATGGTATTTACAGCTGCTCAGCCACACAGACGTGCTCTCATCATAAAGTGCAGCTTCTTCCTTGTGCTTCAAGAGCACAGTTTTATTTCTGAGAAATAAACCCAAAGCATTACCTGATGATGTCCATCTGGGGCACTTCCTTTTTGTACTTGAACTTGAACTGGTACAATTCAGTCACTGCCTACAGATATAGCAAAAGAGGGGAAAAGAAAATATAGGTAGTCTCTTACTGTAGCAAGTGTAAAGACGTGGCCTAACCTTAGCAGTGAACTTTGACGGCTTCAGGCCAGAGCACACCATTAACTAAGTGATGTGATGACAGCATTAACTCTGTTATTCCTTGCAGAGGCTTTGGCACATTTTCTTAGCAGCCACTTCTTACCTAGCACTGAAAAAGTCACCCCAAACTGATAAACTTCCTGCCTCCTCCTTCCACTTCCTCTGTGGCCTGACTCCCCAGCCAGAATCTCTAACCAGCCCCTGGGGCAGCCAGCCATCAACACATCCCTCCATCACCCCTTACTAAAGGAGGACTGTGAGCTCTGTGGGTGATGCAGTGTCACAAAGAAGCCTGGCCCAGGGAGACAAGGGCCTGAAGGATTCTTCCTACTGGGAAATACAAACAATATTGAATGGGCAAAAGTTGCTGAATTTCCCTGGTCTGAGGGAGATAAAAAAAAACCCTTGATGATTTTCCAGTTAAAAGGAAATGGTTTGCTCTGATTTTAGAGAATAATGAGGAAGAACAGACAACTTCACCACAAGAGAAATGGTCTATTGTAGTCCAATTCCATGCTTATAATCCACTTTTTCCACAGGCAATGAGGTCGATTTGTAGGAGCTCAGCTGAGCCCTTAACTCTGAGCCTTCCTTACAAATCCAGCCTTGGGACAGACTAAACTCTTGCTCCCCCCCCACGTGCTGAGGTGGAACACAGCAGAACTGTCCTCAGAGGAGCAAAGATTCTGCTGCTCCTCTCTGCAGCGCTGTGGAGACCACTTCTAGATCACACTGCCCAGTTCCTGCACCAGCCACATGTGGATAAAACGGAACCACTACGGGGAACACTGAAAGGACAAGGATAGGCACCACCAACACATGCAAGCCAGGTCTGAAGTGATGCAAAACTGCTCTCCTAAACCCCTCTCCGTGAAAACCAGCTGTCTTTTCAGCACTGCTCTTTAAAGGATGGTTCATAAAAGAATTATTTGGAACTTCCCATTTCTTTTCTTCTTTGGGAAAGAAAACCAAACCTGTGAACATGCCCATTGGCTGCCTGTTAACATCCCTGCCTGAGGCCCAGATGGGCCCACAGCCTCGTGCCCAGTAGGAGTGTTTGATCACGGTCCAGCTCACTGAGCTGTCGCTCCACAGTGAAGGCAGAAGAAGAGAAACGGGGTCACCAGGCAGCTATGTCAGGGTAGGACTGAGGTCGACAAGGCCACTCTGAATACAAATCTACTCACCCATGCCTTCAGTTGCCTCAAAGATTAATTAAGACTCATTCTTACCTCCGGTTCCTTGGGATTGGTGTAAATCTGTGGAAGAAAGCACAGTGAGGCCATTCTCCCCTCGGATAACTTGACCCAGTGCAAAGTGCCTAAACAATGATATTTTTCATTTTACAGCAGAGATTGCACTATCTTCAGTGTGGGATCAAGGAAAGGAATGGCTGAGCAACAGCCTCCCTCTATCAGCAGCCAACACTTACCACTTCAAAGACAGGTAGAAGACACTCATCTGTGTAATTGTGGAGGAATGAGGTGAATTCCCATTCCAAGCCTCACAGGCAACTCTCGATGCCTGAGATGGAACTACTCAGATTACGCATGGAAGAGGTGCATAGCACAGCTCTTGGGGCTTTACGAAGGGCAAAGCCATCAACAGTGTATGTGTGGTTTCTTGGGGATCATATTAATAAGGAGGACTCTTCTGCAGGGGGGATGGAGAAGACACAGCAGCTTCCAAGGGTGGAGGCAAGAGTTTAAAGGAAGCACTGATAGGAAGCACATGAAAGTGCCTCTAGGATGCATGGAAGGCCTCGGTCAGGAGTACAACACACTGAGAAAGATATTCCCATGCAGCCTAGGAATTCGTATTTACCATATTCCAGACAGGTCAATGCTCTGTTACAAACCACATACATGTCGACTGCCCCTGAAAATAGGCACAAGTGGGTTGACACAACCTTGAATCCGTATCTCTTTCAAGCAGAGGGGAGAAGAAAACCAGTTTACTTACCGCGAGGACAGCAATGTGCAACTAAGGAGGGAAAAACAGAACGAAGAATCAAAACCTAACCTTAATGGGCAAGGAAAAGAAAGGCAAAATCTAAGTGCCTGCATACAGAGAGGGAAGAGATACATTCAACAAAGCGGAGTAAGACAGATTCTTCACAGCACAGCATCAGCAACACCTAGTGGCCAGTTTGCTTTGGCTTTACTTGCCATTTCCCGAGGAAACAACTGCAGGCTCCAAACTTCCCCTTTGAGACTCCTTTGAAACATGCCTCCAAAGGCCACAGCGATTTGAAACTCTCTTACAAGAGCGTCTATCCTACTGAAGACTAATATTTGTTCTCTGCTATGAAACTTCCCAAAGGTATCTGGAGAATCCTACAGCAAGGAAATGTAGTACTCTTGAAAACAATCTTATAGTATGCATTATGCAGCTCCATTTTTCTCCTTAATCCTTGTCAAATAACAGTTAGTTTGTGTCTCAGAAATAGCAAAGGACTAAATATCCCCAGGAGCTGTCAGGAAGTAATAAACTGAGCTCACAACATGTTGAATTATCTTATGCATGTTGACACTTGTACTGATGTGCAAGAGCCCATCTGATCATCAGTGCCAAAACCAACACCACTTCATCTCATCAAGATGAGAGGTGGTTTGATGAGCAGTGCTGACAGAGATGACAACAGTTGGTGCTTTTTCCTGTGCAGTGCATTTTTTATGTGAGAATCAGCAAGGAATATGATGATTTACTGGCTGGTTTTGCCCTGGAACCAGTTACATACTTGATGAATCACTTTCCAAAAACAGTAATGAATTTTGAACCCAAGAGAAAAGCCAGGAGGGTAAGAGAAGATGAGAAGAAGGGAAAAGACTTGGGGAAAGGAAATGAAGGAAGGCAGAAGCACACAATAACCTCTTAAGAAAACAGGCATGGAGATCTCAGTTCTGACAGGCAGTGTCTCTACTCATGCATTACAGAATGCAAATGCAGAACACAGAACTAAGGGAAATCCATTTCAGGCTACAAATGAATTCACACACCACAAACAAGCCTAGGGAGCAGCAGCACTCAGTACTTGAACTCAAAGAATAAACTCCCAAACCTCACATGTATACACTCAGGGCAGGGGTTCTCCCCCATCCCACAGCTGTAGAGGAGTGTTGTGTCCATGCAAGATCACTACAAAACTCTAAAGTATGAATGGAAAGAAAGCTTTGCCCAGACTTCATTAAGAAATAGGAAAATCCAATTTAAAAATGGGAAGAATACTTACATATTGCCTCTCCAAAGCATCAAAGCAGCCTTGGATCCTGCCAGGGAAGAAACATATTAACACTAACCAGCAAAACAGATAGCTCCTGATCTGTAAACACACACTCATTAAACACAGTTTCAAGTGCTTTTTGTTTTCTGGAATTAGGATAAGACAGTAGCATTTTGGGCCTGTAAAGTCCGTTTCAGGTCAACCATGCTAAAGGCACTGTCCTCCCTCCTGCATCTGTGCATTGTCATACTTCAGGACAGTATCCTATCAGCCTGGAGGCCACTTATATCCCCGCAAAGATAAGGGTTGGAAGGGTAAGGCTGGGGTAGCCCTATGCTCAGTGCTCTACTCCAGCTCCCAGCATGACCTCTGATGGCTCTTTTCCCACCAGCCTTGTACAGAGCTTGGCTGGAACTCCCATCTGAACACAGCCTGACACGTCTGCTCTTGTAAAGGCCTGCTATCTGATGCATAGCTTACAGCTATGGATTCTCTCAAAGTAGTAAATACTGTTTGAGCTGGCAATGGTGAGATATTTACTCTGAGTCAAAGGATGTGCAGCTAGGCACCTCCTTAGCACGTCAAAGTCAGGCTCTGCTTGTTGGGAACATGCCAACTCCGAAACAGAATCACAGATTGCTTTGGGTTGGAAGGGTCATTAAAGCTCATCCAGTTCCAACCCCCTGCCACAGGCAGGGACACGAGCTGTAGGGCACTTAGACACACAATATCCAGGGAGATACAATACTGTACATACTAAAACCCAAGCTACAAGAATCCCTGTATAAGTGAAGCTAGCAAAGACTAAACCAAGCAGACCCAACCTTATGACTTTTTGTCACCCTCTCTCAGTGCTTACGCTGCCCACGTGTGCTCTGGGGCCTGACCATGACCTCGCTACAGCCAACACCTCAACAGACCCTAAACTCACATGGTCTTGGGCAGCTAATTCTGGCTTAAGCACACAGGCTGCACACTGGGAGTTGCAGCACTGGCACAGTCAATGGTGCTGCTGGGCTCAGGGCTTTCAAATTCAGGAAGAAGAAGACCACGAGGGCTTGAGGTCTTGCTATTCAGCACAACCTTGTCTTGGTTTCGCTGTTACTCACTCACCACTTGACTATCTGCAGTGATCCCAGACAGCTTTTATCTTCTCGCAGAATTTTTAGACAGAGGTCTGCAAAACCAGATTTAGCACATAGTTACAGTCCTTATCACAGCTCTGGGGCAAACAACACTGAACCAAAGGCAGTCATCCTCCCTTTTTTGGATAAAACGCTTTATCTTGAGGTCCTTCCGGAGCACAAACGTTGGTTTGCCACTAAGTCCCAGGTGGGCAGACTCATGCTTATTGCTGCATTTTCAAATGTGAAAACTTTCCTCAGATGCTCTGGCCTCTCCCACAGCTACAGCTTCATTTCAGAGCCCCAGCAGCTTCCAAATCTCCTCCCTCCTCTTCTCCACTCCCACCTATTCTGCCATTCCCTAACAACACCTTCACGTCTGCATTCGGCCTTCGCCAACATCCGTATGAGGTGAAGGACTGTGCTCAGAATAAACTGCTTCTTGTTAAGCTTTTCCACACAGCTCCTTCCACCTCTGTTTTCAAGCATTTGGAATGGCCAGACGAAACCCATCCTACCACTGAAGAGGTGAATTAACATCTTTGCGTTCAGCCAAGGAGCCCTCAGAGGCAGGAGCAGGCCAAATGCTCATGTCCTTGATCAAAAAGGCACTTGAAAGACCTGACATCCAATGACAAAGACTAGCAGCTTTCCAGGGTTAGGTGATCAAGATTTCCTGTGCCCTCAACCAAGTTCACCAAGTACAGGTGACCATGTTTCAGGCCACCTAACTCCATAAGGGAATTGACTGGACTGCAGTGAGAGATCTCACACCCTACTACCACATCTCAAATGAGCATGAGGACGTTGATGAATCAAAGCATCACTAATTCCTGTGATCCTATGACAAGACTTTGGTTCTTAAAGTTCTTTTTGTTTTCTTAAGGCTCTGATTCCCAAAGCACATGTGATTATGTGAGACAGTTTTTGCAGGAGAAGAATAAAACCCATCACAATAAAACAAACAAATCTACTTCCAGTCTTGCAGGGAAAGCTGAAAATAGGAACCTGAAAGGCTCCAAAATCCAAAGGGAAATAAACCACACCAATCAGAGTTGATTTTTAAAACCTGACTGCTCTTAAAAGTGACTCCTGACTCTGAGACCTGATTCATGGGGCTGGCAATGCTGAGGGGCTATTACAAACCACATAAGACACTAACAGAAGAACCAGCACCTGCCAACACCCCTTGGTTGTCTTCTACACTGCCTATCTGATATAGAAGTGCTGTCTGCACCCAGACCTGAGGAGGCCTGGCTGCTGACTTCCTGATAAACTGAACTCTTACACCTCTGAGCAGCTGGAAGCTCACATGTAGAGCAGATCGTAGCTAAAACACAGCAAGCAGAAATAAGAATTCAGCACCAAATGAATGTGTTACCATCCAAGTATCGAGTTCCATACGAGCTCTCCGGGAAGAGCCCTCTCATGTAGGTTATACAGGACACAGAGATGGCCAGGAGCCTCTTCACCAGCACCACAGACTGCTGCTCAGTAGCAATTTTGTTGGGGAACAGTACTGATTCCTGAAAAAGAGAAGGGCAAAGCCCAAACCAGCACCATTTTAGTGAAACACAGGGATTACCTTTAGAAGCAAACTTTTGGTAGGTGGAAAAAGAGGGTGACTTGGAAATGTAATGTTCACATTTCTCTGGTCTTCAGACTACACAGGGAAGGCTCTTGTCTAACATGGGTGGGATTAGGAGCTTTAAAGATAATTATCTACAGATCTGACATGATTTATTCAGGTGCAGGCTGCACTGGTGGGTCATTCCCTCCCCTTTCATCACAGCTGACCCTTCCCACCCCCTCACTGCACCAATCCTGGCACTGAAGAGACAACCGCCCCCAGAAACACCAGTGTGTAGTTTTCTGGCAGCTCAGCTCAGCTCAGCTCTCCCGAGCTCATCCTGGAGCCAAACAAGCGCTCGCGATGGTGTAGCACGCACTGCTGTGCCCAAGTGCACTGCCTGCCACAGCTTCTCCTGAGACCTGGCAACAAGCAGAGCCTGTCAGCTCTGGAGGCAGACCCAGTTTTCAGTGCAATTTTAGCTCAGAGCTATAAACAGAACATGTCTGGGACTGGAGCTGGTGTAAATACCAAACACTGTGTGACTTCAGCATGAACAATCTCAGTGGAAAGCATACTCAATTTAGTTCCTCTGTGAGTTTGTCACTTTTCTTCCTGCTGATAAAGCTCTGTGCACACCTCATGAGCCTACATTTCTTTAGTCGAATACATGTCAAAGCCCCACGCTGTATCCTTCTGGACTCACTAAACTGGAAGTAATTCAACCAAGAACAGGGCAGGCAACAGAAAGTGTTCACCAGCTCACCAGGCACAGACATGTCAGGTCCAAAACAGAGAGCTGAGGTTGTCAGGGCCATCACATTTCAGGGTTTTTACCTTAGAGGACTTCTTCTTTTGCCTAGTCTGTAACAGCTGAAGAGTAGCCATTCTATATTTCAAAGACCTGCCCTTTGCTTGTACTTAAAACCTGAAAGAAAGAGAAGATAGGAGATACCTGGAAAATACAGTCATTGCTATTTCCTTAAACTAAAAATGAGATTCTTCAGCTTATTTAGGTCTCAAAGCTAACTGTCAGCTAGGACACGTAATGCAAAACCAACTGCCTGAGAGGCTGCAGAGGCAGAAAACTCCCTATTTATGGCTAAAGGATCAATAGTAGTTGAAATTCAGGCCCACGACTCTCAGCTGGTGCACTTCAGAACACATTCCTCATATTCCAAACCACAAATGTTAATTCTTACAACCATTAAGTAGTGTGAAGGGTAAACGTGAAAGAACTGGAAGCCTGCCAAGAGAAGCCAACATTTTAGCAAGGGTAAGCAGGAAACGCAGTAACATCGATCCTGGCTGGAATAAAGGAATGATGCTTCTGGGACACCTTGAAGGGGAAAAGAGAAACACAAAGAGAAGAAAGCCCACATTGTTTCAATGAGAGTGGGCCCTGTTGGACAAAGAGGAAAATGCTCTTTTCACAAGGATGGAAAGCAGATCGATTAAGGCAGTAACATGGCCATTACATGCTGAGCACCCCGGTGAGGTGCTTGACTTTGAACCAGCTGACAGATTGATTAAAATCTTCCATGGACATTCCTAAAACTGTGCTAACTGGGTGGAAAAACGGCTTGTGGGGAGATCCCAACACACAGCTGCTAACGGGGACATGTAGTGAAAGGGAACACCACAAGCAGGTCCCTGAAGGGGTGTTGCCTGCTCCATATTTCTCCTAACAATGACAAGAACAGCACAACCAGGGCGGGCTGACTGAAACCCTGACCCCCAGCAGCCTTGCCTTAACACAGCTGAGCTCATCGTGTTCTGCATTTGTACCTTCTCAGCTTTTTTCCATGCCAGGCTCATTTCCATTTGTTGGCAGTCATTAAGACATGTTGATTGGAGCACGTTGACAGCTTTCATGCTAAATTTAGCCCTTCATTTAGCGAGGAGGAGAGAGCACAGCTACAGAAGTACATCCCAACAAACACACACCTGCAAAAGGCTGCGTACGTTGAAGACTGGAGGGAAGGATTGTTTTTTACTGGTGATTGGCTGAGCACTGTGAACGGGACTGGAATATATCAACAGCAGACAAACGCACGCTTCCAACGTGAGGTTATTCCCTAAATAAAGGTTATTTAAGTGAGGCAGATAAGAAAACATGTTCTCAACGAGATACCACACTCAGGATTGATTTATTGTGCCAAGGGAACATCACCTGCACTGAGCTGCTCTGCTCCAGCCGGGCTGTCTCGGCACAGGGAATCCTCCAAGGCTCCAGCAGCACCGTCTCACCTTGACCAAACCTCGCCTGCTCCTGGGCTGTGAGAGGAAAGAGGTGCCCTGGTTCCCCACACACAGCGCTCACCAATGAGGGTCAGGAAATCAGAGTGAAGGGGGAGAAACTGAACCTCTGCCCTGCACCCTAAAAACCTCATTCCCTGGGGACCCCCTCAGCCATGCACCCACACAGGGGCTGCCCCTGATCACCATGGAATGCTTTGGGTGGAAGGGACCTTAAAGCTCCTCCAGCTCCAACCCCTGCCACGGGCAGGGACCCCTTCCCCTGGAGCAGCTTGCTCCAAGCCCCTGTGTCCAACCTGGCCTTAAAAATCTCTCCATCTTCATCCTTGATACGTGGAAAATCCTTCGCAGGCAGCACAGTTTGCTGCAATTATAATTTGATTTGATTTTCACCTTCACAAATAAAAACACCTACAGCCCTGCCCTGTGCAACAAATGGCTCTTCCTGCTCAGGAAAGAAGCTGGGCTATGACAGAATGCACAGCTGATAGTCTCATTGGTTTGTATTGTCATTTAGCAGAAGAAACAAGGCCTCTGTGAACCCTCCCATCATTGCTCTGTCCCCTCCTTTCCAGCCTCCCCTTCTTCTCCAAAGCACAAGCCAGCAGCCATGGGGCCCTCCAGGGAAAGGTAGGCTACAGAAGGGTATTGCTCATACAGGAGACAGTGGCTGGCAGGCAGCGACAAGAGAGTTCAAGTGGAAGAAATGGAGAATACACACCAGGCAGCACATCTGCAGGCTCTGTAGCGCAGTGGAGATACCACGGACAAATGTAATAACATCAGGAAGAAATAGAAATCACTGTTCATAGCATAGCAGAATTATTGACAGCATCTCATTAGTAAAGAAAAGCATGTTTCTGTACCTGGTGCTTCTGAGGCTTAGAGAAATCTGAACCTTTACAGACAGAAAATCACCTCCTTTGAAATATTTATATAAAACACTTAAGGAAAACATAAATAAGCAAGGAGTGGTTTGTGTTAGAAGGGACCTTAAAGCTCCTCCAGTTCCAACCCCTCCAACCCCTGCCACAGGCAGGGACCCCTTCCACTGGAGCAGCTTGCTCCAAGCCCCTGTGTCCAACCTGGCCTTG
>JBCJKH010045215.1:13920-31658 GCA_039877255.1 Loriculus beryllinus | reverse complement strand
GATGGTCTGGAAAGAAACATTAGAGTAGTTACAGCATGTGGAAATTTGTTTGTGCCATAAATCTTTTACCAATTTATTATGTTATTGGAATAATTATTTAAAACTCAGTGCCTTAAATCGTGATTGCCTACAAGGCACAAGTTATTTTGCCTTTTCTAGGAAGGGCACTTGAAATTTAGATGTATAGAAATATGGGGAAAAAATAGTGAGAAAAATGAATACATGGTGAATAGAAAATTTAAAACTACATTTGAAATATTTCTGGTATCATACAAAAATTTGCACTTCCATAATTAATGAATGGCCTTTCCTTCTTTGCCCCTGATTTTTGTGGTTTGCAACATATGAACTAATGAACAAATATCTTGAAGTCAGCAAAGCCAACACAGCGGCTTCCATAAAGCCCTTTGCCAAACTGATTAGATTTGCAATTCACCCACTAAGCCTGCCCGGTCATGGCAGCATCAGGCAATGAATCTTTTCATTGAATACAACTGGAATCGCAGAGAACTAATGTATTTTCTTTTGTATGAATACTTCTGTAGTGCTTGTTTAAACATGAAATTGTTCCTGATTAACTCATGTGTGAGCAGGCTTAGTCTGGAATTGGAAAAAAGTCTTCCTGTTAAACTTAATGTAGTTGTTTAATAATTAAACAGAAGCAGGAAAATAGTGCATATGTCAGCAATCCTCAGTCTCTCCTTTGCATGTAAATGGATAGTGGTTGGCTGAAGAACTGGTATTAAAAAATCTTTGGATAACAGGTTTTCTTAATTTGTTGATTTTTGTAATTTGTGGGAATAATAAGAAAGTATCTGACAGTTTTTGCATGTAAAATAGCAGTACAAGCAGATTGGCATGAAGGTAGAAGAATCCTTTGTTTCTCTCTAATAACTGAGGGAGCTCCAGAAACTAAAGGTTGCACTACTCAGCAGGGAGGTTATGAGAACTACAGTGCGTCCTCAACTGCTATTCACATCCAGGCAGAGCAGGAAAAGAGAACAACCTGATTTCCATTCAGATCCTGGGTGGACTGGGCTTTTACAGACTTTATTTAGGATTTTTTTTTTTTACAGCCTTTGCATAATTAATATTTTCAGCATTGTTAGTGAGCACATGAGTAAGTGAGACTATAACAAAGGATTGGATTTGTTCATTATGGATTGATTTATAAGACTAAGATTAATTAAAATGATATATTGTCCAGAAAATAGCTATTTTTAACTGGTGATTCAAATGAAGTAAAAAGAAGACTGTGCTCCGTTCTACCTCATCCAATTTGTTCTTGTGTTAATCTAAAGAGAAAAGTTAATACCTTTGTTAGATTATTTTTATTTTTAAAAGCCTTCTATTAGCAAACTAAGATTGAAGAACATGGAGGAAGAATCTTTCTGAGGCTGCTAACTTTAGAACTTAACCATAGAAGCAGCCTCTGCTAGCTCTATCTGCAGTGGCCTGAAAGCCATGTTTAAACATGTCTTGAACACAGGTCCTGTTGAATCAGTGGCAGACAGGCTTTAGTTGACATGTGAATGAGGTGGCTGTAGCGCCAAAACTGCAAAATAGTCACAGACAGTGACTACTGAAAAACTTAAATCTATCAAAAATCAAACACAACAGTCCAATTTCTCTGCATGGTTCTTGTCAGTCACTGGACACTCCTGGGTGGAGTGACTGGGCTTTACCTCCTCCATGGAAATGAAACAGCTGGGTCTGATCCAGGACCTGATGGGGAGAGCAGGTGTAACAAGTCTGGTAATGACCAAGCAGCTGCTTCCACTAATCTGCTGCAAGGGGAGTTGGGGATCTTTGCCATGCTGTGTTGTTAGGATAAGCTAGGTAGTGACCAGATTCCTCGAGTGATTGTAATTCCTGGTCTTGTGTTTTGCAGAATCTGTCCCAGGGGCTAGGTCCTGTGTGTTCAGCACCCGGTGTAATGCTTGGAGGTAAGTGCTATCAAGGTTGTGTGGAGCTGTGCTTTGGCCGATGGCCAAGGGCTCTTTAGTCAGAGTCTGTGTGAGCCAGGAGAACAAAAGTGTTTTGTCTTGGGTAGTGATTGTTTCTGGCTCTTGGTGGAGTTAAAATGTTATCCCATGAAGATTCACTTTGCTTCTTCAGTTCCTGGAGAGAATTTGCAGGGAGATCCTGTGAATATCTTGCTTGTAAACCTCCTCTCTTCCTGCCCTGCTCCCTGCCAGCACCTCCCCAAGGAATACCTTGCTTGCTTTTTTAATCTCTTCTGCTTGTCTATGAGCAATGGTTGGCTGCTTTGGCCCAAATTGTCTGAAAGATGCACATATTGACAGACATTGAGGGAGAGTTGGCTCAAATTGCACAGAAGTTTGCATGGGGTGTTGGGTTATGTCAGGTTATGTCTCTGCCCTGGTGAGCAATGGTCTAAGATAAGCAAGGTTTCATGTGCAGGATAGTGTTGCAGATCAAGGACTATGCATGGTATAGACGGGTCTGGGATGCTGTCAGTGCTACAAGTTTCACCCATGGTGATATAAGAGATTTGAAGATATATATGTCTGGATGAGAGCACCACAAAATGGGGCTGCAAAGGCGCATGTGATGTGTATAATGATGTGTAAGCTTATGCTGTCTTTACTGAGGAGGAATCTTGTGTAGTGGTGTATGTAACTAGGGAATTGGAATACAGGCACATGTTAAAGATGACTGCAATTTTATGCCTTGGGAATCAGTAATTTTGAAGGAACATCCTTAATTCCTTCCACAGCAATCCAAACTGTGGGTGTTTAGTTCCCATTTGTCACCAGCATTTCTCTGATCTCTGCCTAGCTACGCTCATAAAGTGCCTCCCAGTATGTTTACAAAGATGTTTACTCTCCAAACCCTTCAGGCTGATCATTCCGAAACTACTTAAGATATATACCTGTTAACTTGGTTGGAAAAATACTCTCTCTATGTAAAAGACAAAGAGCTGCTCTGTAACGCTGCTTGCAGTCTTCACCAAAATTCTGAGTCTGGATTGAAATATTTCTTTCAACTCCTATTTTTTATTTGTGTAATACTTTGTATATTATATAGAAGCATTAAGTTAAAGCCGTTATATTAAATGTTAAAAGCTCAGATTTAAAGACTTTACATCTGGAATATCGTGTTAAATTCTAACCGATTTGTCAACAGAGGTAAAGTATTTTTACTTTGTGAGCCAGCAAAGAATGGCAGAATGATGTCTGTAGTTGTTTTAGACATCAAAGAGAAAATGAAAGTGTTAGTATAGCAATGTCTTCCTCTGGAACTGCAGTTAACCTGATTCAAATATAGCCACAAGTAAGAGCTGCATCTTAGTTGTCTTTCTGAAAAGATAGTAGAGAGAGAAATAGCGACATTCTTCATTCAGTTATACAAATACACTGAGTGTCAGTTCTGTATAATTCAGAACACCAAGTGTGTAAATATAACTATTTAAATACACTGGCTTCTAGATTGTCCAGAGCAAAACATTTTCCTTACATGGTGATGAGTAGCTTGTCTCCCTTACCACTGTAAAAGCCTTTATCTTCTGTGCTGCTGTTCTGCTAGTCGTAGTATCATTGTTAACAGAGAGCCAGGAGCATTCAGAGGATATATTGGCAAAACCACTCTGATAGCACTGGCTGCATAGAAGTTTAGCTGTTTGTTGTAGCTGTTGAGATGCATCCATTCAATAAATGTAAATAATTTGGAGAACATGCAGTTCTAAAAATGGTATGTGTATTGTGTTGAGGAGGAACAGTCCAGAAGGTTGATCCAGGTGACTAACACTTTAAAACTAGTTTATGTCTGAACAGAAACACCTCTGTAGCTTTAGAACTTGCACAGGGAACCAAACGGTTTTGGCCTGTATTATTTTTTCATCTGGAATTACATCAATGATAACATCAAGCCTTTATTTTTTTTTTTTATTTTTTTTTTTTTTTTATGAAATGGGAAGGGGATGTTTACATATTTTGGTGTTTTGGGACCATTTGATGTGCTGCATTAGAGCCGCACAGCTGAGCATCCACAAGTTATGTATTTCTTTGCGTAGTATGTTTTGTTCATATAAATGATAAAAGTTCAGAAACGTAAAGCATTGTGCCTTGCCTGCCTTCTAGGGAAAGCCTAAAATGTCTTGCCAAGCTCTAGCTTTTCCATCCCACCTCTTCTTTTTTCCAGAATTTATTTTCTTTTCCTTTGTAATGAACTACACAGTTGTATGGAGGAGGAAAGTACTGCTGGCAGAAAGGCTTGCTCAAGATGTAGACAAAGCAGGCAAACACCTTGTAGCCCTTTGGCTGAGCATCAACACACCATTAATAAGCAGACAGCTTGAAAACTCAGCAATAGCAGAGCCTTTGTTCCAAAAAAGAGAGACAGCTTTGATCTGGCCATTGCCTTACTTGGAATTGCCCTGCTGTTATACATAGCAGAGTGCTCACATTTAATTGGTCATCATACCTAATCTTGGTCCCCCTTTATATAGGGGTAGTACAAAAGAGGAATTCCCAAAGTACATGTTAGTTGTAGATAACCCGCAGCATGTTTGTTTTGGAGGAAGAGCAAAGGAAGGAAACTGACTTTTTTTTAACAAAAAATTTTTTTTTAATTTTTTTTTTCTCTCCTCATCTAGAGCAAATGGAAATAGTACAAAATGATGAGAGACCATCCAAGGTAACTCTGAGCTGTTTGTGTGTGGTTCTGCTTTACACTGTATATGGTCTATTCTTCTTGTTCCTGCTGTGGTCACCTGGGACAGGTTTTAATATAACTATGTCTTGGAATGCTTGTTACTGCATCTGGAGATGAGAAAACTCTTGTCTCCCCTCAGCAACCTCTGTGGGTAACAATAAACAGGTACAATATGCCCAGGCAGCACAGGTTAGACAGAAGGAGAAGGAGAAGTCAGATGAACCTAACATACCAGTATCATTCAGATGGCTGTGAATGAAAGTATTTCTGTGACTCCTTACACAAGCTATGGAGTACAAGCATTACTTAAAAAATAACTATAGTTACTATAAGAGTGTTACAAGCATGCAAGTTTCAACGGTCCCGAAGGGCATACTGCTAAGATTTTTTAGTACAAACCTCAATCCTATTTTCAAAGACCTGCCTTCAAATCTTTACTAATTACTGTGAAATACATGGCTTGTAGTATGCCTGTTGGTAATTAGTCTGGGACTCCTCCCTCTTGTGGGTCCTTTAGTGAAACCAGAGTATGGTGTTTATGCCAGTAGGGTTTTCTGTTGTGGCAATGACTGTGAAGTGACTGAACACTGGATAAAGACCTTGAATGAGTTGGGCATGAAGAGCAAGAAGGGAAGGACTCTCTTAGCAATGAGTATCTGGGAGCCTAATTTAACAAAATGTTTTGTTTCCACATTAGATGCACATTTCTGGTGTGTTTTCTCCTCTCTTTTGAGCAAGGGTGTTGTGTTTGGACTTGAGCCAACGACTTGTCTATACATGGAGTTATCCTAGAATAATTACTCAGGAAAAAGTAGCCTGGATTAACTCCATGGGAGCAGAGTATTGTTCCAGAAGGAGTTATTTGGAGTACCAACATATTTGAATGCTCTGTCTCAATTGCTCTTTTCTCACTTTCTCTGGCATCTCTTGAGTGAGAAAAGAAGCTTCTCTTTTCATGTTCTGGATGTCAATAGAAAATAACAAGGATAATGTCACGCTGCTTGGCACTTGTGAGGTTTTAAAGGCTTGAATCTTCTTCCCTAAACCAAAGCACTAAACCAAGATTCTGTTAAAAATAGCCCAAAGCCTCTCTCTTGGGTGGATGAAGTGCACTAAGGTATGCTAGCAAATACACTTCTGGAGTTATAGGTGCAATAAGCATGAGATAAAAAGATCAGGGCTCCAAACCCACACGTTGTTTTCAAAGCATTAAAAGGTAGGGGTAAGGAATTCTCCGATGTGTTCAGAGATAGGAAATGCTGGAGGAGACTCATGTAGTCTTGAGACTTCTGCCCTCATGCGCTGTCTTGGAAAGTCTGGAAAAAAGAGATACATATGCACTGGGTTTGGGTTTTTCTTCTTCTTTCCCTCACGGCTGTACTGTTTGTGGTATACAGACTGAGCGCTGCGGGGTCACGCCACCCGTATCACCCAGACAGGTGCCAGCTCTTACCGTGCCCCGTGGCGAGATCTCTGCCCTTTTCCCCTTCGGGCTACAGCCCAGCCCTCACCTGCGGCCGTGCCCGGCCCCCGGCCCCGCTTGGTTTTCGGTGCTGAAAACCGAGCGCTCGGCGGCGGCGGGCGCGGGAGGCGGCGGCCCCGACTGCCCTCCGCAGGGCCGGGGCCAGGCCCCGGGGCACTGCGCGCCGGGCGGGGGCCGGGCAGCCCGCGGAGGGCGGGGCTGGGCTGGGCTGGGCTGGGCTGGGCTCCGTCACGGCGCGGAGCCGGCGGGGCACAACGGGCGCCCTCAGCGCGGGGAGCGGCGGCGGTCGGCAGCAGGTTCCCGCGGCCGGAGAGAGCAGATGGCGGCCGCGCTCCTCCTGTACCTGCCCCTCCTGCCGGGGCTGGCCGGCGCCTTCAACCTGGACACGGACAACGTGATCAGCCGGCGCGGGGAGCCGGGCAGCCTCTTCGGCTTCTCCCTGGCCATGCACCGGCAGCTGCAGCCGCAGGAGAAACGGCTGTAAGTACTGCCGCGCCACGCCTGGCCCCGTCCCGGGCCGCCCTCCTCCCTCCCGCCGCCGGGGACCTTCCGCGGGCCGGGGCCGACAGCCGCCCCCGTGTGCCGCGGGCGGCGGGGAGCGAATCAGAGCCGGGGGAAGGGGGGCTCGGAGGGGCGGGCGGCACCTGCCGCGGGGTGCTGCGGTACCACAGGCCGCCCGGAGGCAGCGTGCGCCGGGCGGAGCGGCGGGACGTGCCGACAAGCGAGGTGCCGCCCCGTCCTCCTCGGTGGCCTGCGGGGGGCCTGGGCGACGAAGGGGGAAGAGAGCAGCAGCCCCGCCGGGAAACCTTCCTACAGCTCCGGAGGGAGCACGGGGAGGCTGGAGCATGGGGCGGGCTCCCGCGGCAACGCTGACCTGCTCCGCCCGGGGCCCGGCGCTGCCGGTGCCTGTCCAGGCTCTCGGGTTTGTCTCCGTGTGTGTACCCGGGCTCGGGTACCGCTGGGGCTGCTGTTCAAGACGGAACCTGCCCGGGGCGCAGGTGGGAGGTGGTAATGGAAGCCGGGAAACGTAGATCAGTGTTGGTGGCACATGGGTGGAAACTAGGAGCTTCTTGTGAGAAATTAGGAAAGGAAAGTAAGGCTCCTTTGTATTTCTGCGGGCTCCCTGCCTCTTCATGACCATTATCTGACCATTGCCCTGCCCCACCTAACCCGTAGCACTAGATGAAGTGTGTCTTGTGTCAGGTATTGTTATCAAATAGATGTGTCTTCCCCAAATATTTATTTTTAATTAAAGGGAAGACAAGCCCATAATTCATGCAGTTGGTGAGTGAGGGA
The DNA here is from genome assembly GCA_039877255.1 of Loriculus beryllinus. Taxonomy (NCBI): domain Eukaryota; kingdom Metazoa; phylum Chordata; class Aves; order Psittaciformes; family Psittacidae; genus Loriculus; species Loriculus beryllinus. Next base: position 24,202 of record JBCJKH010045215.1, on the reverse strand, counting down.
GGCTGGAAAGCAACTGTATCCTTTATAAAGTTAGCTGGTAAACTTAAAAAGCCCTGTAGCCCCTTTTTGCTAACAGTCACCTTCTGTTGGTTTCCTCAAAATTACAGTGTGTAAAGCAGTATAAATTTCAAATACCCACATTCATTCTTCCATCTAGTAGACTAAATGGCTCATGGTATCCTGAAGAATGAAATAGAAATCTGTGAAATTCTTTTCAGAACCTCAGAAGTCTTTATCTTAATTCTTGATGAGATTACTCTTACATTGGTCTCAGTTCTAAGAAAGCAGTGCCTGAAGCTTGTTAGTTTCCCACTGTATTGTCAATGCTGGTAGAATGAGTGTGTCAGAGTATGCAGACAGCCAATTAGAAGTCAGTGGAAACACAAGTGCGGTCACAGCATCAGGCTAGTCTGAAATATTTGGCTGAAATGCTTCAGAGATGACTACTATGAAAGTTCTGTATTGTATGTATAGCAAATGCGTCCTCAGGCAGTCCAGATCTGGGGACAGAACAGAGCCAGATGCTATCTGCCTTGACATGGCTTTCTGAATCCAGGCTTTCATGAGAAGCAAGTGTCTCTATTAGAGACAGAACCAGACTAGAGAAACCGCAGTTTATGGTGTTGTGCAGTTCTGATGTCTTGGCCGTTTGTAAAATGCATTCAGGAGTTTTAGCATAAAGAATTTGAGTGTTACCCTGGGTAGCTGGTGGGTAGTGCCCTTGGAATTTGCGTCACACAGGCGTGTTATAGTCACTTTGAGCATCATTTTTCCATCTGTAAGAGTAGTAGTGTATGGCTGTAAGAGCACAAGACATTAAACATGCTGAACTGGAACTATCTTTCATAGGGACAGAGGTGTGTTTGGCTCATTTGTATAAGTTCTGTCTCATGAAACGGGGATTTTAAAGGGGAAACTTGAAGTCAACTTTCCATATTAGGCTGCCTATTTATATTAGATAAAAATGAGTGACACTGAACTAATACCAAATGATCTGTATAGCCTGTTCCATGGAAACCATGTGCAGTTTCTAAATAGCTTGACTCTTTGTAAGTGGAACAGGCGGTGTGTGCTGTCCAGATACTGGTGAAAATGGAGGTCATGTCATATCTGTACTGCCAAAGTGGGTTTATGTACAGCTGTCACTTAGTTAGAAGTATTTGTTTTACCCACTCTTCTTGAGTGGATGCTAACTTAAAGTCTCAGTTCCAGTCTGAGCGTGAGCACTGTTAAGTAGCTGCCATAAGTACACAAACCCCATTTCATCATTGAAACTTAGTGAAAAATTATACTTGGGTGCTCATCTGGCAGCAACCCCCATTCTGAAAACCCTGCCAATCTGAGTGCCCCTATACCCCTCCAACATGTTGTAACAGGCATGTGCAAGATCAGTCAGTCCTTGGGAAAATGAGCAAATGAGAGAAGGTGAAAGACATGAATTCTGCTCAAGGGCTGTTTCAGTCTGTGGCTTAGAGCAAGGCTTGGGTAAAGCAAACTAAATGATGCATAATTTTTCTCTTGTCTTGCTTAAGTGGCTTTTAGGTGAAATGGTTCCCTCTTCCTCACACTGTATAATTCAGTGTTAAGCATTATGAAAATCCTCTGTAAAAATGAGGGTGGAGAATGCCTAGGAAGTATGACGAATAAAGGTACAGCTGGAATAGCCTTCATTTAAACATGGTATTTGCTTTTGATCACCTTTTTCCTTAGTCACATGATACTGTGGACTGTATATTAGCTTAGAATGGCAATCTTTTCATTTATTAGCATTAACTACTAATGCCATGCTTGCTAACAATGAATTACTTAACTCCTATGGTTGCTTAATTCACTATGGGTACTGTATGGGTAGATGACTGTTCAACTGGTGCTGAGTGTAAGGCTATGGGCTAGTAACAGGATTTTGTTTTTCTTTGTATCTTCATGTGAGAAAAGTTGGAATGTTTGTCAATTGGAGAGGAGAAAAACTGTTAATTCACAGGGACTGAAAGTGGACTGCTAAAGGCGTGTGGGTGTGAAAGACAACTGAGCACAATCTTAATGTGCATCGGGGAGCATTAATGTTGGCAGTACTAAGTGCAGCCTGCTTGGATTTCTGTGTACAGTTCTGATTCACTGTCAAGCACAGTGAATCAGGTAGTAGGAAGGCCTAATGGAGCTCTAAAAGAGCTGGGCTTACTGCCCTGGGTAAGATTGCTCTGCCTTTAATCTGTCAATATGACAAAAGTAAGAGGAGTTCTGGTTCTGTGAGGGGATGGTGGCACAACAACGGTGTGTTTTGTTGGCAAACTGGGTAAAGATTTGTAACTTGGAGGGGCCTTAGGCTCTGTGACAGTGTAGCTGTACGAGTCATGTGGTTAAAGCTTAAGTAGTCCTGTGATTGAGAATGTGAGTGTAGCTAGGTTTGTAAATGGGGACTGTGCTCGCTATATACATATTAGCTACTATATATTATAAATATGTTATGATTATAATAAAGATATTATTACTAGCTATTCACTTTATAGTGAGTGTAGTTACATGTATAGTTTTATAGTATATAATAGCTATATAAGTTGTATGCATGTATACCTACTCCAAGTAAAATGTCCAACATGTCTGTTCCAGATCTTTTTAGTTGTAATTCACACCGATTTAAGCACGTAATCTTGAATTAGAACACAAGCCCCAATTGGTGTATAACTGTTACTGGCAAGTAATTCTGATACTGTTTTCAGTGTAAGTATGGAGCTGAATTTGTGTAGGCTTCTTGGTATTTAAGGCAAAAAGGATGAAATTGTAGTAATCAACACTAAAGATCTAATCATCAGCTGAAAAGCTGTGTGGTTGGAAGTTGCACTTTATGTGAAGATTGCACTGCCCATTAGCAGCCATAAAGTTCTAAAAATTGCAGTGTCTTACTGTAACTCGTGACAGATTTTGCTGATACTGCGTATGTCTGCTGTGAGCTGTTATATCAATACATAATAAAGTTGCCTTAGGTCAGCAGGAGTGCTGACGTTGCTGTACTGCTGCAGTGCATCCTAAGTGGTATTGAGTCACTGCTTCTGTGTTGACTGAGGGCTTGTGCTCACAGACACTTTGCTCCAGCCACAAAAGTGGTGGATTATGCTGGTCTGTAACGGGAAATGACAATTTCTGCTTGCAGAGGTGGTGTAGTGTAATTCAAGCTTTAGGTAGTAAAGGAGTTTGTCTGTGTTTGAGATTGATGTCCCGTGGTAAAGTTCAGAATCAAATGAAGCTGGGAAGGAGGAAGGAGTAGTTTAAAAGTTTCCCTATAGTGGTAAGCGTGAAGAATTTTGAAAATGAGAAGATCTATCATACTAACAACCTGGGTAAGAGAAATGGGAAGATTAAATCTACATCGCATAAGGGGGAAGAATGTGGAATTTCTGTAGGTGGAGTCAAACTGCTGAAGGCAAGCTTTTTCCCAGTGCTGTTTGTGTTGTGCTGTGGGCAGAGACAAAGCTGACAGGTTTGCAAGTGAGGTGCCCCAAAAGTTGGGAACTATCATATGTCACTATCTGACTCCCATTTTTGCAGGTGAAAAAGACGAGGTCAATGTTATTGTTGTTTTCCTCAAAGGAACAGGAAAGGATTGTGCACTTAGTCCTGCAGAACTCTACCAAGCCAAGAAACAGAGCATTGGGCTGATACACACCAGGAAGTTAACACTAGTGTAACCACTTCCGTCAGTGTAGAGAAAGGAGTAGACTCTGCAAGCAAGGCACTTGTGAAATCACAAGTCATACGGCAAAAACGTGCTTCTGACAGGCCAGTTTAGTCCAGGTGGCTCTGAAAAGGCTGTGTCAGGAAAGATATGATATGGTACAGTACTTTGTTAGCTGCGTGAGTTCACAGGTTCAACTTCACTGCCATGTTAACTGGTGTGACAGACGTTCATAGCGTAAAGCTAGCCTTCCCACATCATAAGTGGGAAACCTCTTATCACAGTCCTTCATCCCCATGAGAAACTTGCTCTGAAAGAGGTCCTATGCTTTTCAGATAAGGTTTTGTTTTTTTCTAAAGTTACCTGTAAGTACAGAAGAATCTTAAATAACCCTGGGGAAGAGGTGTTATTTTTCCTGTGCTGATGTTAAGAATTAACAAAATTCATTGCTGTGCCTAGTGGGACCTTTCATGAGTAAGGACTGTATCATATGCCTTCTGTCAGCAGTGATGATAAATGGCCTGATGTGCAGGCTACAGCTTTGAGTAACAGCCTAGGCTGTCAGCTTCAATTACAGCTCATAAAATTGTTATGCTCTTACTGGAAGATGCTTGTACCTGATACAAGTCCTTGGTTTCATAGCTTTTTATTTTTACTTATGCTGAGCCTGGTTGATGTATCAGTTTCTAGTGTAAGAGGTACCGTGTCTTTGGTGGGGTTACGAGAGCATAATATTTACAGGTGGAGGTGATGACAGCTTTAGAAGCATTTTGGCTTAAGCTTTCTTTCTGATTTTTAAATGTCTCATTAGATTTGAATGGAAATTTGTGGAGGCACAAATTCCCCCCGTCTTCAGGCTGTGCATTTGGAAAGAGAAGGGTGTTCTGTAAGCTGCTACTCTGTGTAAAACACAGACCTGCCAGGCTGTTCCAAAAGCATTAAAATAGCTCAGTTAACCAAAATTGCTTTACGTTTCTCTAGTTCAACTCTTTTATAGTCACTCCTTTCTAAAAGGATGGAATTTATACCAAGTAGTTCATATTACATAATATTAGGATAGAACCCTGATGAACACAGCAAATGCTAGGCCAGTGAGCTCTATTGTGGCCAAAGTATTAGAAATGTCTCGGAAAGAGATAAATTAAATCTTGCATCCTCTAAAACTAGTAAGGTTAAGAAAGTGTAACTGGAACAAAATGGCACAGTGCAGACAAGGACAGACCTTGATCTCCGGAAGAAGAAAGGCTTTTTGTCTCACTGAAGTGAATTAAAACTGATGTACTGCACAAATATGAGTTAAGGACAAAGGAAAAGCATTCTTCTTGACGAGTTGTGGTTTTTAGCAGGGGCTGTGGGTCCTGACTAGCTCTGCTTAATGATGCCTGAAGACTGGACAGAAATCCCGTTTGGAAAGACCATCAACTATTCTCTTGCTTTTCAAACCAAGCTGGTGTAGACACAAACAGATGGGTAAAGTAGATGTGCCTGTGTGTGTGCATGTCTGACATAAAGCCTTCAATGAAACTGTCCTTTGTGTACTCCATTGTGAAAAGCCCTTGCAGTCCTTAACGGGGTTTGCTGTAAATACTGGAGGGAGAAGTCATCCTATACCATCCTACTTTGACATATAGTTCAGTTTGAGAACTGAAGTTGTAAGTTGGATGGACTAAAATGTGTTTGAAGAGCATAAACCCTTGCACACAGAACCTGAGGTGGGAGTGAGCTGGAGAAGCACGTCTTTATGCAGTACCTTTGATGCAATGTGAGGTGGGGTCCTGGAGTGCATATTGTGGAGTATGTGCCGTGTATGTGCTCTGCCTCTCTCAGCTGTGTGGGCTGGAGCTGAGTGAATCAAGGCTCTCTGTGCCACTGGCATCCTGAAAGCCTGAGCTCACAGACAGCTGCTTGCAGCTCATTGCTGCCATGATCTTATGGACTGACTGGCACAAGCAAATTTATGGTGCTGTTCAGACTTGAAATGTGACCACATCATCTACAGAAGGGTAGAAAGTGAGCCAGAGAGAATATTGATCAAAATGCAGGGGTGTAGAGTGAACCATTCAATCATCTGAAGTATGAGGTATGCACAACACAAGGCCTGCTTTTCGTGTGCTGCTTTGTTCCAGCAGCAAGATTTGGAACAGAGGGACAGAGCAACAGGGGCATTAAAGTGAGTGCTGTATCATTACATTATCTATGACCTGAGATCTTAAAATTTAGCGCTTCTATTTGAGGGCACAGTTTTCTTTTGGTTTCTGTTCTAATTTTCTGGATTTTCTGAGGTCTTGAGAGCAGCAGAGCTTTCAGACAGCTGTGCACAGGGATGTGATGTGTTGGTAGTGTTGGTCATGGAGGCACAGCTGTGTCAGTTGTTATTGGAAGATGTGCTATAATTTCTGTATCAGTTTCACTCTTGTGCTGGTTATCTTGATGATGAATAAGGCTCTTTAAGATACTTTAAGAATAAACCCGAAGGCAGTGCTACCATCAGGTATACTTCTATCTTCATCCAGATGCAGAGTTTCATATACTGCCTTGTCTACCATTAATAAATTAATTCACCCATGTAGAGAGTCCTAATTAATCTCTGCCTTCTTTTTATTGTTGCAGTCTAGTAGAAAAATGGCTTTTACAGAGGCAGGAAATAGTCTGTGTTGTATCTTCTTCAGAAATGCTGGCTAACCCTGTCAGTCTGTGGCTGTACTGTTTGATCAATTCTATCTGTAGCTGTTCAAGACATGTAAATCTTCATAATATGACTCTCAAATTAAGTGGTTTTTATTTAATTAAACATTTTTATTTACATTTCTGAGAAGCCTTTTTACTCTTGACTGCCCTCTAATAGATATTTTGCAGTTGTGTAGGCTCTCTCATCCAAAAGTCTATAGTGGTGCTAGCTCTTTAACTGTAAAATAAGAATGAAAAGGAGTGCAAATCACTGTTATGTTGCTTGCTAACATGAGTGCAATTTTCTGTGTAATATATGGTACTAATGCTGCTAATGTTAATTTGTAAATAACAAAGAGAAAACCCAGAAGCAGGACAGGTAGGTTGGCTTCTCATAAATGTTTTTCCTAAAGAATATCAAGCAAGGAAGAATGGTTTACTGATCTGATTTGTTGCTGTCTGGATTCTCCACAAAATAAACTAGAACATTTCCTCAATTAGTATACTGGATCGCCTGGCATGTTACAGCAGTAAATTGTGCAGTAGTCAGCATGGGCTGGTTTTGCCTCTGTTAAACCCTACCCAAAAACCTTTCTGTATGTGCCAGAGCAACTGTCAGTTTTGTAAGGAATGCAATCTGTTGTCACGGGAGATACCTGATTCATTTCAGAGGAAATGCTGTTTAAAATCAGTTGTTGTTTAAATGCTTCAGAGGCAGCCTGGGGCTGGATAAGTTGTTTAGCCAGAATTGGAAAAATGGCCACACTTTGGGGACATATTCTGCAGAATGGACAAGACAGAGATCAGGCTGCTGGGCAAGTGGGTATTAAAGAACAAGCAAAAATCTCTGCTATTGAATGGGCAGATGGTCTGTACTGTGAAACATTAGCTGGAAAGTTAACACCTCATAGTGGTATTCAGCAAGGGTAGGTACAGTAAGAGGCACACAAATACCTGAAGAAAGAACTATATAGAATGGTCTGGAAAACACTGAATAATTTATTAGCATTGGATATTGTTGATTGAAATACACGTGAGGAAGTTGCTGCTTTGAAAGTAATGGCATGAGAATATAACCCAGAAAAGCAAATGTCCATGTGAAAATAAGAAAATCACTTCCATTTTTAAGGGTTTTTTTTCAGTATATCAAAAATAAATGAACTGAACCATGGGTTAATAAAGCTCCTTTTACAACTTCAGCATAAAATGTACTGTGTTCTTGGAAAAAACATTTCCCGTGGGTTTAAGGTATTGAGAGTATCACATTTTCTAGAACGATTTTGAGAATTCTATAACTTGCTTTGGAAAAGAGAATTGCATTTATGTTGTTTTGAAGAGCAGGTCAGATATATTCTGCTGTGAAGTATCTGAGGTTAGATTTTGGTATCAAAATGGTAGTAAAAGCCAAAAAGTTCTGGTTCTTGCGTTGTGATTTTTGGAGCATTTGCTATTGTGGAGTGACCATTTTTGGCTCTGTTGGAGCACTGACTGTTTTTCTTGTTTCCTCTGACAGAACTCTATCTAAAAATGTAATTTCCTAGCACTGATTTCCATTAAGCAGTTGTACTAATTTATGTGAGGATGTTTTGACTGTGTTTGAAGGTCTGCGCTGTCAAGAACAAAAGCAAGACCCTGTCTAGATGATGTCTACAGTGTAAAAATGTACCCTTCCAGATACATGTATGGATCCTGCACTTAGTTTCTCTGTCAGCTAGCAAGCTTCTAGTAACTTTTCAGCTGCATTCTTTGTGTTTGCTTCCGACTTTCAAGGAGCTGAAAGGAGGAATGGCAGACCTTACAGAGCCAGTGCTGTTTCCTTCCTAGTGAAGATGACAATTTTTTCAAGTGAAGCTAAATGGACTTAGCTCCTGCCTGTTTCAGCTCCATCGTTAAACTCCATCAAAAGCATGTCTATAAAATGTATCCTTAAAAACCAAAGGAAAGCAGGATTGCAGATATGCTGGGAGCAACTCACCCCTGTAGTGCCCGAGGTTGTTTGCTCAGCAGCACATGTGCGGGTCAAAGGTCTGAGGGAAATTCATGTTTACCCTGGAAGTGCTCAAAAGTGGCAACCAGCTGTTGCTGATAGCAGGAGCATTATTGTTGTGTGTAGGTGAATTTTCTGTGTGCTTCTTTTCTCATGGCTCTTTTCACATTACCCTTGCAAGAGAATGACAAGAGGTTGGTTATCCTTGCGCTTTGTCATAGGTGCTGACAAAGCTGCATAGTGGTTAAATCTGGTGGCTCTTAGACCGAAGTGATGTATAGCTGAGTCTCTGAAGAGAGATCAGAGCTTGTAGTTAATTATCCATCTTTGTTTAGTGTGAAACAAACCTTAGGTGAAAAGTCACACTATGTTCTTGGCCAAAGATGCTAAATTCAATCTGGCATATTTTTTTCTCTTGTTATATAGCCAACCCCTGTAGCTGCTGCTACAGATCCAGCACAATCTCTGTAAGTTTTTCATCCACTCAGCTCACCTTTCTGCTACATCAGTGTTTGATAATAATGTAGGGTGGCCTCAGAACATTGCTGAAGAGGTAGGTTTCTTCTGTGCTCCAGTCAAGCTGTATTCCTGCATGTAGTGGAAGAATACTTGAGTTGTCAGATTAAATCCAGCCCTAGTAATAGCTGCAATACTGTTCACACGGCTTTCAGCCTACCGGAACATAGGGTGTTAAAAATACTTGGAAACAAATAATTCCATGTTCTGCTCAAGTGAGAATGTTGGGAGTGGTGAAAGATGGAAAAAAATTACGTGTGCAGCATGTGTGTGTGTGGAGGGGGAGCAGTGTGTAGTGAAAGAGAATGCAGTGGGTTTCTTGGCATAGTCTCAAGTAGAAGTTATTTTGCAAACAGAAAAACGTTGTTAGGTTTTGCAAACTGGTTGAAATTCTCAGTTTGTATATTCCTACTCCATAGAAAAATACAATTGCTGCTTCTTCCACAAGTGTGTGTATGGAGATGTTTATTGTGAATATATGCTTTATTTCTGTTGATCTGTTTCATCACTGTTTCAGTAGCTGCATGGAACATAAAGGCTCCTGAAATGTCCCAGCTGCATGGGCATTTGGATGACTTGGTTCTCCTACAAAAATACCTCATTGGAGGGATGTTTTTCCAAGTGATTTGAATGTGTTTTCCGTTAATTTGAAGGAGTGAGGGGCTATCAGTTAGTAAGTATACACAGTAACACATCTGCTTTTGCCATTAAGCTCATGGCTCAAGGAAAAGTTCACTCATAGACTGTGAATCCTGGTGTTTAAGCAGGACTATATGGTTTGTTGTGATTCAGCCATGGTTGGCAGCTAAGTACCATGCAGCTGCTTGCTCACCCCCACCCTACCTGAGTGGGATGGGGAGATTGGAGAAAGGGAAAACCCATGGGTTGAGATCTGAACAGCTTTTAATAATTGGGGGAGGTGTGGGGGTGAAGTAAAATACAATATTCACAACAATAATAATAATTGTAATGGAAGGGACATACTGTGCCTGACGTGCTGTGGTATTGAATATGCCTTTGGCTAGTTCAGGTTAGGTGTTCTGTGTCTGCTCCCTCCCAGCTTCTTGTTCCTCTCCTCACTGGCAGAACGTGGGAAGTGGGAAACTTCTTGACTTTTGATAAGTGCTACTTAGCAACAACTGAAACATCAGTGTGTTATCAACGTTTTTCTCAGACTAAACCCAGAACAGCACTGCATCAGCTACTAAGAAATAAAATAACTATCCCAGCCAAAACCAGGACATGGTTTTCAGACTAAAAGAATAATCTGAACTTTGCAAGTGACTTTCGGCTGTTCGTGTTTGCTGTGTGTTTGCTGGCTGTTCGTGTACTTGTTCTCTGAAACATTCTGGTGTCCTCAACATCAAAAGGACATGGAACTGTTGGAACAAGTCCAGAGGAGGGCCACGAGGATGATCAGGAGACTGGAGCATCTCCCATAT
>JBCJKH010045215.1:0-12596 GCA_039877255.1 Loriculus beryllinus | reverse complement strand
GGGCCTCAGCTCTCAAGTTTGTTTCTTGAAATGGTGCATTTGTCACTTCTCCAGTTAAGCCCCATGTTAAATCTTAAAAGGATTTCACGCAGTAACAGGCACTGCTGTGTTAGAAAATGTGAGTGAAAATCCTTTTGACGTTATTTCTTTATGCTTGGGTCTTTCTTTTATATCTGAAGCAAGCAGTGTATAGCTTGGAAGGCAGAAATTAAAACTGTACATGTTATACAGGTTTCACTTGCTATTTGGCAGTATAAAAAAATTGTGTGAATTATCTCCTGGTTAAAGCCAGAGTGGTGCCTGAAATGGAAAACTTCATTCTGAAACATGAATTTGGAGCAGACTGTGCCGTTTCTTGTAGGAAAAATGCTTTCTACCAGTGAAAACAAGATCTGCAAAACCTATTTCAAATCTGTACAGGCTGGGCTCTAGACTGTGATGGGAAAGGGTTTGGGTTTTTTTTTTACATGTGACTTTCTCAAAGACAGTACGTGGCCTTCCTAGAACAACAGGTATCTGTCATTCCAGTTTTACTTTGTAGTAGCTTGCCCTAGTCCTTGTGCTGCTTTTGGCTTTTTTTCCCAGCCTCTCTCGTAATCCACTTCCCGAAAAGGCTGAATGAATAAAATAAAATCTGTCCTTCAAATGCCAAGCCTCTAGGTGACAGAGATTTATGGTGTACTTGGCCATGGCTTTGCACTGGTAGTTGGAAATACAACCGTGGAGTAGCAGATTAGGAGAATCATCAGCCACTCAAAATAGCTGCTAACAACAGGCTGGTAATGATGGGCATCTCTGTAGAAAGCATCACAAACAAGCTCCCTGCTGACACGGTTACTGGCTGGATTTGGCTGGGAGAGGGTTGTTTTGGAGAAACCGAGTCCCATGGTCCAGCTCCAGTTCCCAATAGCAGCTCAAGTGCATGGAGGGACAGTCTCTCTGTGCTCATTAGTCAGTGTTGCTCCTGTCCTGTGACTTGTTTTTGTTGTAAGAAGCCAGATCTGGGCACAAAGCAGAGGCGGTGCCACCGGTATTCAAACACAGCGACTGTCCCATTGACCAACTTAGTTATGTTTAAGTATTGTGGGGGTAAAGATGCTCCCATCCTCCCTGCCTGTCAAGTTTAAAACCTGTTGAGACCAAACCAGTGCAGAGGACTGAAATTACAGCTCCCAGGAGGGCTCTAGATGTCCATGCTGAGATCAGGGCTCTCTGCCTGCTTGCTGTAAACATTTGATAGTCAACTAGTGACTGTGCCTGGTGATTTAGTAGTAAAACTTACTCTGAATCTGAGTCGGTAGTTACTCTAATGTCTTCATTTTGTTCAATCCAGTGAAACTCTGTGCAAGCCAGTACCAGGAGTGTGAGAGGAAAAGGATGCAGCAGTTTCTCTGTCTGGTCAGAAAGATGTTTCATAGCACTTAGCTTCGTCACTTTGCAGATTTTCACACTCCCTGGTGTGTATGGAGTCTTTCTGAAAACACAGTGAAGTGCCAAGTCTGCAGTGGTAGCACTGTTATCTGAGAACAGCAGCTTTAAACTGGACACTTGTGCACAATGAAGGTTGCAAAATCGGGAATTACTTACACCACTGACTGTTTTGTTCTGCCTGTACATGGAAATGGCTAATGGTTTGTTACCCAGGAAACACTGCCAGTGATTTCTGCTCCAGTCTGTTAAAGCTCAGGGCTGGCACTATTGGTGTGTTGCTGTTAAAGGATGGCAAAGATGTGCCTTGTTTGGGGTAAAAGATACCGTGGAAAAGGAAGGAATTTAAGGAATGAAGGAAGCTTTGTGAGATAGCGTATGTGAGCTCAGTGCAGACTGTGGTATTTTTTGCATTTGTTTAAATCAGAATGTAAGAAGCCTCTTGCTTTGATGAACAGGATTTGCTTTCAGAAAATGTTGAAGGTACTCTCCCTCCTCTGACTTGGTTTCTTTTGAGTATGTGTTTATTCCAAACTAGAACTGTAATGAACTGCTGCTGCTGTTTTCTTCTATGAAATATGTTGTGAAAATCCTATGTTGCTGTAGACAGTTCCAGGGTGCAAGAGAGAAAAAGAACTTCACTGCAGAGTGAGGGAATACTTCCAGGAGCTTGGAGGCTTTCTGGGTTTCTTTTGATACGGTTTTCCCATCTTAACTGCAACATTCCTTTTGGAAGCAACCAGGGTAGTTTCATGAGCAGTGTTGGAAGGAGCTCAGATAGCTGTGAGCTCCCTGTTGTTTCCATTAGCTGAGAAGGAGCCACAGCCACCTACTGAACTTCTCAAGAATTACCATGGGAAGCAGGGAGGGTTTTAAAACCTGCACCCCACTGCTCAATGTTCTGCAACAAATGGGAAGCCATTTCTGTTGTATTATTTTGCTTTGGATTTTAGTAACTCTTTAGGGCTACTTTTGATTATATTAACTTAGAGCCTTCTTGATGTTCACCCACCTGATCTTACTGAATACTGATCAACAGCAGTTGACAAACTGAGGCCTGATTCCTGCCTGACCGGGCAGTGAGTTCCCATCTCCTTCCACTTCTTGGAAATGTGTGGGTTTATAAAGAGTGCTTTCTGCATGCAGTTATCCAGAGGGCTGGTCCAGCTCTAGATGAAGTCAGTAAGATGTCTTAATGCCTTTTCTGAGGCTTGAGTGGTATTCATCATAACTGATGAAATAGAGTTTCTGTTGCCTCAGCTGTTTTGGTCAGGGGTGATGCAATACTGCAGTGGTGTAGCTGGGATCACCTGCATCTGTGCAATGCAGGCACCATCCACCTGAGCCAGAATTGCATCTCACTGTGGTCATTTAGTTAAATTGTCAGTACATGGCAATCCTGCAGCTCTGATCCTGTAGGATTATCTCAGGTTTAGCCATGAATCTGGGGTTGTAAGGGAGTAAATCTGTCCCTGGAAGCTGACAGATGCTCATAATTGGCAGTGGGACATCAGTCATTATCATGTATCTTCAAGAAGTAGTTAAGAGCAAGCAATAATTTATCTAACTCTTAACCACTAGAGCAACAGGACTGATGCATTTGTTTGAAATTTGAATTCTAGTTAGAAATTGGAAGGTGCATGTTTCAGTTATGGGATATAACTGGAGCCAGAGAGCATTGGGGTTTGTGGAAGGGTGTGAGAGAATTCTGATGTTTTTTTTCCAACATTATGACTTGATAGACACTTGGTCTAATCTACAGAAATGTAACATAATGCACTATTAACAAAAGTTAATGTAACACCTGTGCAGTCTGATTGGCTTAGGGAAAACCTCGTCAATTTGTAGTACATATTTAAGCAAGATGAATGGGGAAATCAGGATTCAAGTAGCACAAAGCATCTGATTTGTACATGAGGAACAGTAATATTTTTTTGTCTGACATTTAGCTAATGTTAAACATTAGATACTAAATCATCATAAATCATGAATAGCTAAGGCTCCATCAGGAACAGATGCTCAGGTATGTCTGTGTTCTGTATGCTGTATGGCTCAGCTTCTGTTTTCTGCACAGTAACAAGGCAAACCTGCCATGGGATAGAAGGTCAGTAAAATGTCCATATGTTGGAGTCTCTGGGGTTTAATCTCTGACTCTGCAGTCTTGACACTGGGGCATTATTTTGGTATCTAAATACGGATTCTGGAGCCTGACTTGGGCATTCAGACCTGCATTGACAGTAGTGACTGTAGCCCTTGCACACCTTCAGGAAGAAGGCCCAGTGAGTAAAATGAGTCATGCTGTGATCATGGGTGGAGGGAAATGAAGAATTGGCTTTTGTCAGTTGTTGTTTGCAGAGGAAGTTCTTGGGTTTTATGTCAGTGTTTCATCTGCCGATACACAGAGATAGCGACAGCCAGGAGAGCACCTCCTTACCCCCCCGCCCCAACCTCCTTCCTTTTGCAGAAAGAGGTTTTGCTTGCCCCTGTGAAGGCTGAAGTGGAACATGCAGAAAAACCTGACCTGCTTTTGGCATCATGAGCTCCAACTTGATTGGAATTCTTCTATTAAAATGCAGCCAAGTAAGTAGCCGTACAGTAATGACTGGAATGTGTCCTCAGTGTGGAAGGACTCTGTTGAGCACGTCGCACAGCTCAGTGTACAGGCTGATTCATTTGGACTGCTGCAGTCACGCTGAAATTCACTCTGGTGCATGGTCTGTGTCATACTTCCTTAGTTAGGTGCACACTTACATTTTAAATGAAGTAATTTGGCTTCTCTAATAGAATTCTGCTTTTTCAGACATACCTCTTGAGCGGTGGGCAGTGAGACCAGCAGGTCTGTTGTCACAAGTCACAATGTGCTTGACATGCATGGCATGTTTCGCTTAGTTTATTCAGCCAGAGACTAGATGAATAGGTGTAAGTCCCTAATAATGTTGATGATGCTTGTAAACATTTATAATCCTCATCGTCTTTAACTTGCCTTGCAGAACCTGGAAGCAAAAGTTTAATCTTCCCTGCTGCGATCTTTAGGGCAGGCAGAAGTGAAAAAGCACAGAGGAATTACGCCACTTTCTAATGGGTCTTTTCACTACTACTTGAAAATACATTTCAGCATTTACCATAGCGTCCGTCTGAACTGATCTAACCCTTTGCAAGCGCCTGCTCATGGTGTGTGCTAGTGTGTGTGTACTGTGAACTGTTGTGAGTAAGGACTTGCAGTGATGCACCTGACAGGACTCAAGGCTTTTGTGTTTGATGATCCTTGAAGACAAGTGCCGGGATTCCTGACACAAGGTCTTTGAAGTCGGGAGGGTTTTAAACCAGTCTGCTTTGAAATACTTCATTTACAGTGGAAAATAACTTATGCAAGATATGGTCAGGGGGCATGAGCACTGGGAGGGATGTAAGGATGCCCGTTCCCTTTGAGGTCATGTTGGATTGACACGTTCTTTTCTTTAAAGAAGCCTCTTTAAAGAAGCATTTTTCATTTATTGATCTCATCAGGTGCCTGTTTGTGATGCCATAGAACGTTGGGGGCATCTTATGGCAGGTGGCCCACCTTTCCACTCTGTCTTCTGTTGGCTGCGCTGTTTCTTCCCTGATGCTTCTGTAGGTGTCCCCTCTGGCTGAATTGCCATCAAGATCATGGTATACTATAGAAGGTCATATTTCAGTTGATCAGCCACCACTGCTGTCAGTAGTATGCAGATGGGTGGATTAAACCAGATTAAGTATTTCAATTCCATAAGCCTTAGTTGCGTTCACAGTGTTGAAACAAAGGTTTCTGATCCAATTTCTGTAAGTGAAATTCAAGAAATGATTTTTACCACCAAGCTTTGAATGAAAAGGTAGAAATAATAAAAAAATCTTTATAAGTTGGGAAATCAGTGCCTCTACTTTCTTAGATTTATGGTTATTAATGTAAAAATATATATATATACACAAATCTCGTCTGTGTTTCCCTGGGGCATAACAGAATGTAGGAGATTACAGTTAGATGCACTGTTGCTGAAGTTAGAAATGGAGTTATTAAATGGCCTTTCTGAAAGCATGGTTGTTGTTTGGGTTACAGGCTCCTGTGAGGACTGCTTCGTTTCTGGAGGAACCTTTGAAAATGATGCCAGGCTTATGTAGGGGGGAAAGAAGGAAACACTTTAAACCAGAACCCACGCGCATGGGTGATTTTATGTGTGAACCAGGCAAAAGTGTTTTACCTGAAGGTTTCACTATGCAGGGGTTTACCTTCACAAGGGCAAATTATGGATTGTGGGAGCATTTATTTCTATGAAAGTGGTCAACACTTGGCTGGTGGAACTTTCTGCTTATAAAAAAAAGTGTGCTTTCTCATAATACATCAGTTGAATTTTGTGTCTCGTTATTCTGTGACACTGAATAGCAACGTCCTTGTTTTCTTAATAGCAACTTATGTATTGAGCATAACTGATTCAGTCTTAACTGTTAGATAGGAATAAAAGTGAGTCTTGTTCTTAGTAAGAAAAGCACTCTGAGGGACAGCACTGTGCTATAAAGCATGCAGAAAAGCTTTTCTGTCAAGCAAAAATCTATAGCTGAAGCTTAAAGAGGGTCAGAGTCCATTTTTCAGCCTTGCGGATCCAACTATAGTCCCACATTGTCCCTCCTTGACAGGGTAATGTTGGGCATCTCTTCTATCAGATGTTTTGTACCAAGGACGGGAAGCACATGGAGTCTGGTCCATCCATCCATCACGCTTGCTGTGTTGCACCTATCCACATGCTGTTCTCATCCTTGTTTTTTCAGCTGAGTGTGATGTTTCTTGTTTCTTCACAAACTGTTGCATGCTGGCTGCTATTCATTTCAGTTATCTGCTTCAGGGGCAGCTGTGCTTTGTGTGTGTCACTTCAAAAAAAACATAGGCTATGTAAGATTTTTTTTGGCTGAAACTCCTTATTTTTCAAGTAAATATGTCTACTGGTGATTATGTGTTATGATTGTGGGGGATGATGCTCAGGGGGATGCAGGAAAACAATTTGCTTTATTCAGGTTTTAAAACGAGAACCTTCCCATTTGATTTCCAGCAAGTGTCTAAGGAGGGCTTGTTAGAGTGGCCTTTTATAGGAGAAATAAGTCCTTTGTGGGAACAGCCTGTTCTTGGTGAGACATTTGTTGAAGTACATTTTCAGCTTCAAAATGGAGTATCTGGCTAAAGGAGTGAAGAGGGGGAGTGCATGTGTGTACAGAGCCAGTTCTGTGAACACTTGCTTGGGCCAAGATGGATCTTGCTTTGCATGACAATACTAAAGTGCCTGTAAATTCAGCCAAACAGTGGCAAAAGGACTGATGTAAAATTAGGAGACAGCCTGAAAGCAATTGTAGTCACTGTGTTGGGGGGCTGTGGTCATTTAAGTAACAATACCTTTCTCCCCCTTACCGGCAGGTACTATAAAGGCAGAAGACCCCACTGGACAACCTGACAGGAGGATGGTTTCCACACAAGTACTTTTATACAGTTATTATCAACTGCTCCCAGTGAGCATTGTCACAATAAGAGTAACACAATAAGAACTTTGTCACAATAAGAGTAACAACACATCCACTGCTTTGCAGGTCCAGTAATCACACAACTGTTACTGCTTTACAGGCCTCCTTATTTTTGTTTCAGGAGCTGTACTGTGATGTAGCTTTTGGTCCATCTTCACTTGTTTGCATGTCAAACCTCTGGCAACCTGGTGAAAGAATATTCCCTCTAGCAGATCCATTGAAGTTATTTCTCTTTCCCTGCAGATTGCTGGTTGGAGCTCCTCGGGAAAAGGCTTTTCCAGCCCAACAAGCCAACAGAACCGGAGGGTTGTACAGCTGTGACATCACATCTCCAAGTGCACGTTGCACTCGTGTCATATTTGATGAGGAGAGTAAGTTCTTCAGCACTTTTAGATTGAAACAGTTGTTTTAATTCCTCTTACCTGATGTGGTCCTTTCCAAAGGCATCAATTGTTTTGATGGGTTTTTATGTAACATTTTTTGGATCGGAATAAGTTGTAGCTTAATTTCTAAGATAGTAGCATGAGATGCTTAATTCTGGGTAGATTTGGATGTTCTTACTCTTTCATAAATTGATGTGGCATGAAGTGATAGGCTGCAAGTGTTCGACAGAGCTGGATGTTGTCTGTGATAAACTGTACGGACACTGCCACCTGCAGGCTGTCCCATGTGCTCTGTGAAAGGCCTGTCACGACAGGGACTGTTAAAGGAGACAAAAAGGAAAATAAAGTATGTAACTGTTAACATCTGACGCTGTGTTATGGAATTCTGCAGCTGATCCGAAGATGGAGAGTAAAGAAGACCAGTGGATGGGTGTGACTGTCCAAAGTCAGGGGCCGGGAGGAAATGTGGTGGTAAGTCCGAAGGTCTAACTTAAAAACCCATTCTTAGTCTTCAGTAAGTGTTGTGAATAGGCTGTGTTCCTGTACAGCTTTCTGAAAGGCAACTTCCCGATGTTTGCTCCTGTGATTTCTCCTAAGGAAGGACTTGTGTGTCTCCCTAGCACAGTAAGACACTTGAGGTTGTAAAAGCTTAAAGTCATTTTTCTAACTGTGAGTTAGCCTTTTGTTATAACCTTTGTAACAGCCTAGGGTGGGCAATGCATTTTCAGGGTGTCTGCTTTTGGTTTGATTTTTGTGATATGTACCTTGTTTCTTTTAAATGCCACTGGCTATGGAAATGGGGAGAAATGGTGTCATGAGGTTGTAAAAGTAGCAGGTTGTCATCTGCCTGTCTTTTAGGATGATCAGCCTCAGTTTAACTTTCATCAGAAACTTTGAGTTGCTCCTGTGAATTAGTAAGTCCATTGCACTGCAGTAAGACCACTCGCTGGTCTTTATCTTATACATTACAGACAGATTTTATACGATACAGAGAGAAAAAGCTTTCAGGAGTTACCAGAGAATGTTACTTTCTTAGCTCATTCCCAGTTAAATAAACTTCTCCTGGTGCTGTAGGATACTGGCTTACATCATGACATGGTGTGCAGGGAGGCTTCCCCATGTAATTATGTTCTCGCAGGTTAATATCTGCAAGATATTTGCTTCCCAAACTGGAGGCAAACCACTTCAGGGTGTGAATCTGGAGTCCTTTAATGATGGAGGCCTCAGTCTGCTTCAGAACCCAGAGAGAGAGGAGAGCAGAGTCTCCTGCTCATTGAATAATTAATCATCAGCTAATGCTGTCTTTGTAAGTGATACATGGGAAATGGGCTTACTAGATGAGGTGTGGGCAGCCTGGAGGTCACTGTGCAGCAGGGCAGTACTGCAGTGCTCTGCGAATGGAGCACCTGGATGCTTGCTTAATATTTAAGCCGTAATAGGAAATGGAGAAAAGGTGCATCAGCTGAGAAACCTGGTTTGCTTCTGCTTTTCACACACCTACTGCATCTGGTTCTGCAAAAAACCACTGCTGGCAAAGGAGTTAGATTGTTCCATCTCTTCTTACAATGGTTTGATGTTTACACCACTTAACCCAGGGCTATTCATCCTCTGTGTTAAATATTTCATTAGTATTATGTTCCCAGGTGAATAGTCCAAAAGGTTAACGAACAAGTTGTACTCAGTGCTGCTGCTCTGTCCCAGTGACAGTTATTCTGTAAGTGGAACAGCCAACATAGGAAATAGGAACAACTTCCTTCTCTTTCATTGGAAGAGCTTTCAGCCTCTGCTTTAGGGCACTTTCCTGGCAGGGGTGGGTTCTAGGTAGTCTCAGGTAGATGGTGGTTGAACCAGCTTCTCATGTTCTGCACAAGCATGTACGTCATTTAACTCTTCCAGCTATGGGGAAACAGACACTTCTTCCCTTATGAGAGATAGTGGTTCCCTCCTCACTTCTTGAAGGAGAGGTATTAGGTGTCAGGGAAGGCTTTAGCACTAAACCTCTGAGGTCGCAGAGAGAAGAGGGATTTAACCATGTTGTCTTACTTATCCGTGAAGCTGGTTGCTCTGGCTTGTATCTGTAGATGCCCAACTTTTCCCATACATTGCCCATAGGGAACAGTGAGCTCTCTCCATTGCAACATGGATGTGCCTACAAGATGACTTGCAGCACTGCTAGCATGAAGTATTGCTAAAGGAGTCCAGCCTTCTTTTGATGACTTGCATACAAACATACAGAGAGCATCACTTGTTATTTTTTTTTGTCTTGCAGACATGTGCACATCGCTATGAGAAGAGACAGTATGTAAACACAGTGCAGGAAACCCGGGATATCATTGGTAGATGCTATGTGCTGAGCCAGGATCTCACTATTAAGGATGATATGGATAATGGAGTATGGAGTTTTTGTGATGGTCGTCTAAGAGGCCATGAGAAGTTTGGTTCCTGTCAGCAAGGTGTTGCTGCTACTTTTACTAGAGACTACCATTATATTGTGTTTGGTGCCCCAGGCACTTACAATTGGAAAGGTATGAGCTGGCTTCCTTCCTACCTATCCTTCCCATTGCCTTGCTCACAAGGGTTGCATCCTCAATTTTCTTTTTGTTGGAGGGGGGAGAAGATAACAGGAATCTTAATTATTTTATCCTTTTCACAAAATGTATGCTTCTGTATCACTAATATTTACTGATATTCCTTTCAATATATTTATCCTGCAATATTCTCCATTTTGTTCTTTGTGACGTCTGTAGGAAATAGGACTTCCCAAAGTAGATACTGGAGGATTGCAGGAAGATAACCGAATAGAGCCATACTACATGTATTTGTATCTAAATCCATGGATAATCTGTCTGATTAAGAGCCAAGTACTCTCTATCATCTAGGAGATAATCCAGAACCGAAGGGGGAAAATAGCCATGGTTTTTCTGTTAGTTTATATTGAGAAGCATCGAAATGGCCAGCTCTGTCTGAAAGTGATTTTTCCTGTCACACTTCATTAGACCAACAGCTGTAAATATTTCCCTCTTTAGAACATCTGATCCTTGAACTATTCCATTTTTCCCTCGTACACCTGCGCCTGCTCTGTGAACCGTGCAAAATCTTTGAGTTAAGCTCTGGCACAAGGTGTACTTTAGTGAAAACTTAATCTTCTCTGTATCTGTCAACAAAACCTGACCAAGCTGAAACAGCATATTGAGTTCACACACTGCTTGGCTTCAATTGCAGAGCAGTGCTATGACAGTCTGTCAGTCAGAGGAGTACTCTTATGTATCAGGGAAAACATGTTTGTGCTTGCCAAAATGTTAAATATGCCCCTGATAAAAGGGGAGCACATATTCTATCAGCCACTAGCTCTTTTCCCCACAAATAATGTTTTCTGAATACATCACCAGTGATTGTCATGGCTGAACAGTCATTTCTAATTATTTCTTTCTTTAATTCCTGTGTATTTACCTCCCTTTTAAGAGAGACTTTATGAGGTTAAAAACTGTGGGATGGGGGTGGTTCCTGACCATGTTGGTGCCATGTGTTTGCTGAGAATTTCCTTAGTGTCTCGTGTGTTCCAGATCATTGAATGGCCTCTCTGGAGAGCAGCCTGAGTGGCACACAGATAGACCACAGAAATTCATTGCCTTTTGAAAACGCTGTCACCCAGTGCATTTTGTCCCATTTAAACAGCTGTCACTATCTCATTCATTGTAATTAATGTTATTTGGCAACCATTTATCTGTTATTTTTCTCCTCTGCCATTCATTTGCTTTTATTTTATCATTTCATCTTCCCAGGGGTGGTTCGTGCAGAGCAAAAGAATCAGACATTTTATGATCTGGGTATCTTTGATGATGGGCCTTACGAAGTTGGTGATGAGAGCCGCCAAGATAAGAATCTAGTTCCTGTTCCGGCTAACAGTTACTTAGGTAGGATTAAGTCCATATGGTGAATCTCTTCAGGCATAAGTGTTCATTTGTGATCCCAGCTTGGTGTGATGATATGAAATGGGAGCAGAAAATGCTTCATTTGTGGACCCTGTAACGTGTTAACCATTTTGGCTAATTCACATCTCCTTCTATGTTCATGGGCCAGTTTTAAGTGTAAGGTGATGTTCTGTTGAAGAGCTACTAATGTAATGAGAGATTTAAGAGCTGTGGTGAGGACCTACAGGTTCTCAGGGAGGGATGATAACTGCTCTGATGGTTAAGTACAGTGTATGGATCTGTAGCCCTGGGTCACAAGGTCTTTGCCACGTGGTATCAGAGGTTTATGAAAATACGAGTTTCTGGGTATAAGTGTCAAGACAGCAGCTTCTCCCTCCTGGTAAGTGGGTGTGATGTTTTTATTCTTCAAGTTTTTAAATCTCCAGTGGCCTGCTTGCAGGTCTTTATAACACTGTAATATGAGTAGTGTTTGTATTTAAAGTGTGTGTGTGTTGCAGGACATGAATCTCTTGCACTTTGTGCATATATGAAAGCAGCAATATGCCCTTAGGCCAGTGGATGTTACTGCACACCAGTGCGGTACTTTGGTGCGGAGGAAAGGCTGTGCTGTGTTTTTGGAAAGGTCTCGAGCGTGAAGGACCTTTCTGTTCTGGTGCAGGTTCTGGGATGTTCTGACCCACTGCTTTTGGCATTTGCAACAAGAACAGTTTTGGCAACTTGAGAATGGAATTTCTGTGTGAGTGGGGGAAACCAAACAGGTGGGAAGGGCATTGCTCATCCAAAAAGTAGAAGCAAGTCAGGAGAAGAGCCAGCTTAGAGCTCTGTATCCCTTAGAAGACACAGAACATAAACTTCCCTTAAGTATCAGCAGTAATTACTGTGTAAAAAATTAAACTCGTAAGAGCTTATGTTAGAAGGATGAGCTGCCAGCCTCTGCTGGTGAAACAGCAATTGGTGCAGTGAGGAGTACTGCGGAGGTGTCTTTTGCTGGGAACAGAGCAATATGGGCTTCTTGTAGTTTCCTAACAAATGCATTTATCTCCTACATGTAAATGCTGCCTTTGATGTGTCACAAGCAAACCCACTTTCAGGCAAGCTTGCTGTATGCTGGCATTGCTATTCCTTCTGTTTAGACAGTAAATAAACATGGTTATAGGTGCTTTGCTTAACTGCTGGTTTTTTTTCTCTTCAATCTTTCACTCGTGTGTACAGGTCTTCTCTTTTTGACAGCTGTATCTGACACTCATCCAGATCAGTTTGTATACAAAACACTGCCTCCCAGCACACAGGTGGACAACTCGGTGGATGTAATGATGAATAGCTACTTAGG
>JBCJKH010045214.1:7979-18436 GCA_039877255.1 Loriculus beryllinus | reverse complement strand
TTTCTTAGAATCACAGAATGGTTTGGGTTGAAAAGGACCTTAAAGCTCCTCCAGTTCCAACCCCTGCCATGGGCAGGGACCCCTTCCACTAGAGCAGCTTGCTCCAAGCTCCATCCAACCTGGCCTTGAACACTGACAGGGATGGGGCAGCCACAGCTTCTCTGGGCAATCTGCACTAGGGCCTCACCACCCTCACAGTAAAGAATTGTTTCTTAATGTCTAATTTAAATCTGCCCCCTGTCAGTTTAAAGCCATTCCCCCTTGTCCTGTCCCTACAGGCCCCCGTAAAAAGTCCCTCTTCAGGTTTCTTGTAGCCCCTTTAGGCACCGGTAGCTGCTGTAAAGTCTGTCAGGAGCCTTCTCTTCTCCAGGCTGAAAAAGCCCAGCTCTCTCAACCTGCCTCCAGAGCAGAGGTGCTCCAGCCCTTAGAACACCTCCATGGGCTCCTCTGGACTCTCTCCAACAGCTCCCTCTTTCTTATGTTGTTGCTCCCAGAGCACGACTGCACGGAGGTGATGCAGCCCAGCATGTGGCTTATTGCACTGGGAAAAGCAATGTCCTACCTATATGTAGCTCAGCTGTTTTACAGGTTTATTGATTGATCACATTCAACTTGGGTTTCTCAGGGATCTCTCCATAGGGTAGACTTGCATGTTGAATTTTCAGACCATGCATAAAAGTTAACTTAAAGCCCCAAGGAAATTCTCATTACTTAATACACATGTTAAATTCCCATGGATCACTGAGTTTAAGCACTAAGAAATCTGGTAAGCAAGCAGTTATTAAGAATCAGATACACAAACACATGTAAAGTCCAATTTGCCCTCTGAAGGAAACACAACCAGGTGAAAGAAAATCAAGTAGGAAAAACTCAAACCCTCTCAAGTATTTCACTCAATTACTTTCAGCCTCAAAAAAAAAAAGTCTGTCAATTCAAAACATTCATCTTACATGACAACATGGCCTAATCTACTGCCAATGCTACTGTCATCCTGAAAACAAGAGCATGGCAGGAAGGGGAAGATAACCTGTGCTCCGGCCTCACAGGGATACCACAGCTCAGGGCTGAAAGAGGCGCAGGAATGGTTTCCAAGGAGAGGAACCGATTCAGCTCCTAAGGAGACAGTTCTGAATTGTTGCTTGCTTCCCTGCATCACTAATTCATCTTTTAGACCTCCCAAAAGTCAGCCTTCACTGGCAACGCTGGGAGAGGCTGGTCAGGGAGGGTTTAGTGAATGAAGCTGAAGCAATCTGGTGCGTACAACGCAGGTGTTAACACCAAGTGCATCAACAGCCACACGCTCTTCTCCGGGGGCTGAACGTGCGCCGACTGCCCCGACTGACAGGGAAGCAGCTCAAATGTGAGACTCACTTGTAAGCAAAAATTAACTCCTCAGTCTCTAATGAACAGTCTTTCTGTACAGAGCAATATCCTCCGCTCTACAAGCAATTAGCAAATCGAAGCGCGCTCTCTTTGTGGACCTGCATTAATCTACTCCTCGACGTTGCACATTAAACAGCTCATAGGTACAGCACAGCAGAGTAGTAGCAACAGCCAAAGCCATAAAATTAAAGCTTGCTTCAAAGAGTAAGGGAAGTGAAATTATGCATGCTTCATACAGGGGATAAATCAAAACAACCCTCATTTGGAAACATCATTTCAGTCTTATGCTTTCATCAAAACCATGATTCTCTTACCAGTCACATTAATACAAGGTAGATGCTTTACCAGGGAGAGAAACAAGCAGCATATTCATTCTCTCAGATTAAAAAGAGTAATTTTTATTCTTCTCCATCAGGGTGAAATACCTGAGAATACACATAGCTGCCCATCCTGGGGTTGTGTTTGCCCAGTCAAAGATCGCAACTGTGTGTCCCCAAAAGGAAGGGGAGTTGTTGGAAGGGCAGCACCACTACTTGGGAGGCGAACAGGAGGAGGTTCAGCCTGGCAGAGCTGTGACACAGCCACAGAACGTGGTATTTCAACAGCACAGACCCCAGGACACCCTGAGCACTGTTTGATATGCAACAGTTGTATGCAAATTCAAGCCAAGTGTGACGATTGGCAAATTTAGGTATAATGCTCATTAATAGCTATTTCAAATTAATTAATTTCTAAGATAAACTCTTTCCTCTCTGAGAAAGTTAACACACAATTTCAATTTACAAGGAAGGATTGGCTGCTGATCACAGAAATACGGAATCTGGCATGCCCTGACATGCCAAGTCATTTCAGTTTCCTTGTGCTGGCTGCCCCATTCGCTGGCTAATTTCACAGTAACTCATTTATGTGATCACTTACAAAAGAAGGTATAAAATGAAGCTTCTTGGCTCAAGCTAGATGGCCTTCATGTGTGGCTAAAGTACGATGTGACCTATAACAGGGTCCAAGTCAGCTTATCTTATCTGATGCCACAAGCTGGGGAAGAAGAAGAAAAATAGCACATCACCTCTTCCTATCAGATTCAGGAGGCACAAGGAAAACACCGTGCATCAAAGCTGCGGCTGGAATATAGAAGGAAACCCAAAAAAATGGCTTCACTCCCAGGACAGCTCTGATAAGGAAAAAGCACTGATTAGAACACTTACAAGTCAATCAAATCTAAGCCCATATAAGCTGTATTGCACCGCACTGATGAGTTACACAAACAAACAGAGGAATACCATGAGAACACTCTGAAGAGAAGGTTGCACTCAGTAATCATCTCACACACAGAAATTTTTAGACCATTTTGGCCTATAGGGAAAGCAGGAGGAAAACTTTGATTTCACAAAAGTCACAGAACAGCTTACTTATGGGGGTGGCAGAGCCTGAGACAGAAGTAACTCATCAAGCCACTTGAAGTTTGACTTGAGTTTATCTGCATACTGTGCTCCTGCATATTAAAATACTGTGAGAACTGAAATGAAATTTTCATTAGTGTTCAATGTGAAATCTCACCCATGAGATTCAGCTACCAGCACTTAATGCATGCATTTGCCTGTTTATACATTAAAGTAATATATCCATTTATCCCATGCTAACCAATACCTTCTGCCTTCAACCCCTTAGCACACCAGACTGGTAGCAGTACAGTATTGTTTTAGCATCTCTGAAGTGCACTACGAAATTCCAATGGGTTAAATGGTCATTTCTGATTTAAAATATTTCAATGCTTTGTAGATGGAATTACTGATCTTTCACAGAATGGCATCAGTTGAGATCCCAATCAGGAAGCCAGTTGAGTATCAGACGTTGCTAAATAATTGTCTTGCTGCTTTACAGATTCAATTTTGTTGTTCTCAAGAATGTTTCCCTGGTTATAAAATCAACTGCATGGCCTTTATGAAGTGAGAAATAACAGTTACAAATAAACTCTGGTGCTGTCTCTAAAGCACCAAATCCACCATGTTAACTTCTAGGAGCTGGGCTGGAGGCAGTGGAGGCTAGGTCCGATGCAAAGATGAAGGCAAAATTCCCCAACAACTTCTGAATGTGTTTCAGAAATGTACATACTGATGATCTTAAAGGTCTTTTCCAACCTTCATTCTGTGATTATCTACAGTGAAGTGACACTCACTGCCTTGCAGAAAAGCTGCAATAGGCAAAACAGACCGTTACTGACATAATTCATATTATGTAGATTACAGAACAATGCAAAGCATATGTCTCAGGCCACAGCTTATGTGGTTTTCCATCTGATTTACCCTTTCTTCATTTTACCCCAAGCAAGGAGAGGAAAGAGAGGAAACTAGAATGCCTGTCAGCAAGATGTCCCAGGGATTCCTGCTCCTGGGCATCACAGCAAACCACAACGTCCAGGGGCTGAAGGGAACTGCTTTGTGCAGAGTAGCCAAGGGTGGTTTTCAGCCCAAAAAGCAAGAGCTGCTACTTCTTTGAGTACCAGTTTTCTACTGAATTTGATGTGCAGCAGGGAAATGCCGCCCCCAAGTGAGAGACACAAGCAGCTGGCTACCAAAAGAATGAATAAAGAAAAAGCTCTTGGGTGTTAAACAAAAAAATGATACTGCAAATTGAAAAATTGCTGAAGTCACAGTTATAATTACTGAGGAGACAGGGAAAACAGCTGCAAGATACAGGCTCTTGTCAACACACTATCAAGATTTACAGGACAAAGAGATAATAACCAAACCTTTCTATTGATGTTAAGTCTCAAGGACAGACAAATCTCTCTCCTTCTCTTTTAAGAGACACACTCACTTAGTAATGTCCAGGAATATATGACAGTAAGCTTATTACAATGAAATCACCCCAAACTCACTGGTTAGGCTACGAGAAAGGGGTGTAAACAAAGACACCGTGGAACAACTGATCTGAGCAAGATAGGATTTCAAGCAGAAATTGCCCACATCCTTATTCCTGGCAAGTCACTTGACCTAGCTTAAAACAAGCTGCATAGTTCTGCAGCAGAGACCTGGCTTTTGTTCCCGCTCTGCCTAACAGCTGCTGAGACCTGGGGTGAAGGACTAAATCTCTGAAAGCCCTGTTTTCTCTCCCTTTAATGTAAAGGTAACACTCACCGTGCAAAACCACGCAAAAATCTCTGGCCTAAAGTAATCTCTGAGCATAAGGTGCCACTACCGACATAAAATGCACCTGATGGGCCACATTCCTCAGGCTGTAGAAGGATTAAGCAGCACATTAAGTGCAGAACTCGAGCACCTCCATGTTTGGAGGTGGTAAGAACCTCATCTCCCTGATCCTCAAAGCAAAGGTGACCTTCACAAGGGCAATAAAATATAAAACCTAGAGAAAAGTTCTGAACACCTCAAAATCTGTTCCATCAACACTGTTCACACTCTCCTGGGCAGGAGCTGTCAGTTTAAGAACACATTACCCAAGCAAACTGGGGGCTGGAGAAACAGAGAGCATTGTGTTCAGGAAAGAATGAGTCCCTGCAGATCAGACTGCCCTATGCCACACTGAAACACTTACAAAGCAAGCAGGTAGGTGCAGGTAGGAAGGAAAACAAGGGCTCAGGTGTTATCAGATTTTTCATGTGGCAAAGAAAGCATCAGATGTGTAAAAATGTCTCAAAACAAGAGCAAGCATTTGTTGTTTTAGCTGCAGAGGCGAGACTGAGGGAGAAGAGACGAGCAACTCCTCTCTCCTCCTGTTTCTCCTTGATGTTTTCATTCAACACCTTGCAAAGCAGGAGCACAGAGACCAAAAGATTAGCACAGCTCTGCTGGGAATAACACACTTGCACAATAGGTCCTGCCCTCCATCCTAATCAAATGGTGCTGCAGCTCCTGTGGAGAGATACAGAGCCAAACAAAAACTGTGAGTTTGCAGCTGCTTCCTCCACAGCACAGGGCAGCCTCACTGACGAAACTCTGCCAAGCCAACTGCTTCGAGCATCGCGCAGTACAGCAGCTCCTGGATGGACGCACACAAGTGACTGCTGGATGCTGATAGACTCTCCAAAGGAGTCATTTCCCATCTCTGGAGCACCCATTATAAAAGCCTCTGTCTCTCTCTATGTGGTCTCAGGATACTCCTACCATAGGAAAGCAGCGGAGTGTGCTGTTGTAGCAGGGAGTCCCTCCTCTTCTGCTGCTCTCCTAGCAGCAGAAAGATAACCTGGAATGAAATCTGTCCAGTGAGGACTGACCACAAATCTCTTGCCAGGAATAAAACAGATTATTAATATATTAGTGCAACTAAAAAATGTTAGAGTATCAGCCCATTCCATAGAGAAATAGCAAAACTGGTAAGGAATACAAATCATGTGGTGGACACTAAAGAGAATTAACTTTATTGTGCTGCGATCAAATCTCTAAACCTGAAATTAAAGGATACCAGCATCAGATTCTGAGACAAATGTAACACCTCTGGGAATCTGGTTATTCATCACTATTTCAGTGATCTGAAAACAGGTACCATAAACAATTCTGGGATCACTGAGCATGATGTTTTCTTCAGGTTGTGTTAACCCTTCTTGAACCGCGAAGCAATGCTAGAGAATACACACAGAAGACACAGCAGCTAACAAGCAGAATCCCTTGCTATAAGATACAATAACAAGGTTGGCTGGGGAAAGGGGAGCAAATGGTTGTGCAGTTGTTCAATTTTCTGGCAAAATTTTATCTCCAGCATATTATTATATTTTTTCTCCTTTAGTTTATCAGCAGAAGGAGTTCAGGCTCCAAACCCCCATATTGATGAAAGCATTCACCAAACCCAGAAAAAGGGCATCTCAAAACCTAAAAGTGGTGGCAGTTTTACACCCAGCATCTCTACCAAACTATGAACTTTCCTGCTACTTCTTCCTACACATTTTTACCAGTACTACCTCCCTGGATCTAAGTTCTCCCTGTCAGTTGCCTCCAACTAGGTCTGATAGTTAAGAGGGAAAGAAATGACATTTAGTTGATGAAGCCTGTAAATTAGCCAACAAAAATGTTCACTCTAATCCATTCATCAGAAAAAATGGTGGAATTACATCTTTACCTAAAAAAACCCTTCTAATTTCAGCCCAATGAGTCAGCACTGCTGCATCTCATCACTAAGAATGATTCATTGTCCCTGCACTTCTCAAAGTCAAGATTAAGGGTATTCACCCCAATTCACTGTCATCTCATAATGACTCTGGTTCCAGGCACTGTGCTTGCATAGAGTACTGTTATAATGATTTATACGAGTGCGTCACTTTTAATTTAAAGGTATAAAGAGCAATTGCCAGTCTACCAGCCATAAAGGAACATTTTCCTTCCAGTGGACTGACAGGTGAATTTTCCAGTTGAATACCTGGAAAATATTCTTGCTGGACAAGAAGGGTTATCTACAGCCTACGGGTGGCAAAGCTTCTGAAGACGCTAAGTGGATGGCCAGTATCTTTGGAGAGAAACACTAATACTTCATTATGAGTTAACAGAAGTTTTTCGGAGCAGATAGAATCCAAACAGAAATTCAGACAAAGGCAGTATGGATGGAAAACCTCTGGCCCAAGAGGAAGCAATAGTGAGAAAGAGGGTTTTGTGCATGGATTAGACCCCAGCCAGAAGATCTGTAGCTAGGTGAAACAAGAATGTCAGAAGCTAAGCAGCAGCACAGCTGTAGATTTCATATGAGTCTCCTAATCTCACAGTCATTTTGATTAACCTTTCTAACTATTAAACCAAGGCTACTCACCAATGCAATCTGACCTTAGCACACGTGAGCACTCCATGGCAGAGCCTTTCTCTATGCTGCCCAAGGCTCTCTGGCAGTTGGTGATGCACAGTAATAGCTCAGAAAAGATGTCTTTAATGACATGGCCCTGCCTCTAACTGTACCTCACAAACAGACTCCCAACAGGAGCCTTCAGGCATGTTGGCACAGTTCCCAGTGCAACTGTTGTGAGCCAGCCGGCAAATGCCATTAAGAAAGTGAAAATCCATGTTGAAATCAAACTTATTTTCTTCTGGATTCATTTTACTCTGGTTTCTTGTCCTGGTTCTCTGTACTACTGCACAGGTTGTGCTGGCTCAAATAAAGGTCAAGGAGGGGTTTAAGCCAGCACTATCCTTGGACTGTGAAATTTCAGCCACCATTTTTGGCATCCAGCAGAGCAGTGGGTGAAGTGCCCAAGCCTCAGAGGGTCTCCAACACATTTCAAACCCTCCTGGAAGTTGCTAAGTAACAACATTGTGACCCCCCAGACAAGACTGCAATATTTGCTCTGACAAAGCAATGCCTGTATTGCCCTTGCTTCTGCCCTGGGAACAAGCTTGCTGAAGACCTGTCTCTGCTGCCAGAGTATTTCCAGTCTCTAGTCTGGGTGTGTTGCTGGATTTTGCCCAATAAAGCAAACATTATATTTTAAACATAGCTATTATAATTAGCAGAAGCTCACTGCTCAATTCCCCTTCCAGACAGGGATTTCCAAATGTCACAATGTGCTTAGCACAGCTGATCTGCACTGATGGCTGCTCTAGTCATGACTAACAGGAAGGTCCAGAGTAAAGAATCAAGTCCCATCACACGAAGTGAGATGAAAAACCAAACAGGATAATTGTCCTCCTTCATCTTGTACCTTCAATTTGTTGCATTATCTGTAGAAGGCAAGTTTAGCTGAGAGACTCTCCACTGAAGAGAGTATATTCACACCTAAGACCAATCAGGAACTTCTCTTGGAATGTTATGCCTGCTCGCTGCATCAGCCCCCCAATGACTCTGCCTTGTCCCGCCAGGGTACCATGGCATAAAGATGAAGAGCCGTAAGGGGCAGACGAAAAAGGGGACAAATCCCCCAAACTAGTACAGCTATTGGCTACTAAAACCCTTTTGCAGAGACTCAAGCAAATGCACAGACACGATCTAAACCAGTATTTGCTTTCAAAATCTATTTTGGAAAAAGCAAAACCAACCTTAGTCCTTACCAGTGATCTGCAGCATTAAAAAACAACCCTGCACAGTATTTTTTCCTAACACATCTCTACCCACAGCAAAGAGCTCCTACCCTTGAAGGAGAATGCCAGCACTTGCAGTGCCAGGTACTGCATAAAGCAGTGGTTTCCAGGCTCCTTGCAGACAAGCTTGACTTCAAAACCCCTGGCAATGCTCCACACCTCAGCATGTCCCATGGAGCCAGCAGAAGTCCAGCTGAGTTTACTAATGTAGGTCTCATGCAACATCTCACCTGTGATGTACTTGTGCCTCACCCACACCTCCTGCCTTGCTGGTTGGGATATGCTCATATAAACTTCCTCCACCTCTCCAAAGCCCCATGAAAGACTGAAGATGGTCAGCACCAATCCTGCTCAACAAAAGGAGAAACCAAAGCACACAGATTGCCTGACCTTTGCAAGGCCACAGGGGCAGTCACCAGCTATGATTATAATGCTATAGCTCATCAGTTTTGTACTACAAACAGACTTTAGAGGTAGAATTTGCCTGACATTGTAGGGGAAAAAAGAAAGGGAAAAAGAAAAGGTGTTAACAGTCCTTTACACTGAAAAGGTAAAAAATGCTCCAAGATAACAACCACCCTCAAATAAAAGCAAACATCCCTGCACAGCACGGTCACGCTCCTGTAACTTCTTTTGTAAGCACAAAACTCTTCCACTTTTATTTGAGAATTTATTCAAAATAAACAAATCCCAGTGGGATTTAAGCACACTGCAGAGGCTCCAGCAAAACTCATCTGAAAGGAAGCAAACTAAAGAGATCCTTTCTTGGCATGCTCTTGAAAGGAGGATTCACCACATTTCTAATTGACTGCCACCATGGCTTAAGTGAATCATCTATAAATAGGCATCAAATGCAAAGCAAGCACTTGAAGGAAAAGCAAGTTTTGCTTTCTGTTGTTACTGCTTAATGGTTTGTTGGGAAGGAGGTGGCTAACAAGTGGAAGAAATGTGGGGAAAATGTAAAGAAACAATAAAGGATGGGCTGTGGGAAGGAGGGATAAAAAGACATGAAGACACTCAAATGTATGAAGTAAGATACGTTTTTTCCTTTAGTTTTCCAGAGGACTGAAGGATGAAGGATGGGGGAAGGTACATTAGAGCATCAGTTAGCAACTGTGCCACATGTGAGGTAAGCAGGGAGGTAAAGAGGTAGCAGACGCAGCACCACCACACACAAAACATGACACTCAGCCATGATGCTGACTTTGGTTACTGTCAGTTATTCAGAACTATATGGTATGATGAACTAACGCTGCTATTTAAACCATAAGTACACAGGGAAAAGATGCCTTTGACTTAAGACTGAGGATGCTCTGGAGATCCCCCATACTCACTACTTGAAGGCGGCTTTTATGTTGTCAGTAGAGTCTTATCTAAAAACTCAAGCTCCTGTGGGCCATCTTGGACTCATTTCTAGTCTTTTCTACATACCAGATTCAACATTCTATTAAGTGAAGCCATTAAGTAAAGCACTGGCAGTGTTCAGTGGTAAGAGTCATCCAAAATAGGAGTGGACTCAAAACTGTTACAAGTTAAGCAGTCATCACATTATAAGAAAAGTGAAAATACTCATGTCAATAAGCAACAGAGCTGAGGGAATCTGAGTCATTCCCAGAGAGGATTTAGTTTCTAGAAAGCATTTGCAGGAAAATTTCTAATAAACTCCATTTGATAACACTGAAGAACTGTTTCTCAGAATAACCAGAACTTTTATTTCACAGCTCCTGTTCTAACCTGCCTGCTCACCCTCCTCTTTCCCACAGCCAGTCTGACTGCCCACAGCATCCCAGCCTCCAGCTTCCCAGCATTCAGCAAGCAGCCAACTTAATCATTCTTTTTAATTCTCTTAATCCTATGCTCTTTCGTTCAAGACTGAAGGAGGCTCTCATAGAATGCAAGGAGCAGAACCACAGAATGGTTTGATTTGGAAGGGACCTTAAAACTCATCCAGTTCCAACCCCCTGCTATGGGCAGGGACACCTTCCAGTAGAGCAGGTTGCTCCAAGCCCCTGTGTCCAACCTGGCCTTGAACACTGCCAGGGATGGGGCAGCCACAGCTTCTCT
>JBCJKH010045213.1:2973-38045 GCA_039877255.1 Loriculus beryllinus | reverse complement strand
TACTGTTAAGGTGGTGAGGCACTGGAATGGGCTGCCCAAGGAAGTTGTGAGTGCTCCATCCCTGGCTGTGTTCAAGGCCATGTTGGACAGAGCCTTGGATGACATGGTTTAGTGTGGGGTGTTGGAACCGGATGATCTTAAGGTCCTTTCCAACCCTAACTATTCTATGATTCTATGATTCTTTTTTCCCCTTTTTACTGAGGCTTTTCCATTTCCCACCTGGAAATGCTTTCTCCTCTGCTCTCTGTGAGCTTCCTCCACAGAGCTCAGTTCCAGTTTTGCTTTTCTATTTCCTCTGCCATTTCCTTTGTCCTTATTCCAACTGTAAAGGATTTCCCTGTCCCATGCGCATCCAATGTCTTATGCTCTCCCCCAAAAAACGAATCAAGCTTCATCCTCAAACTGGTGCTGTCCCTTGGAGCCCTGGCTCCTTGCAGGTAGCTGTTGCCATACTCCATACTGGTTATGAGCCTCCTTCTAATTTTTATCCCTAAGGTTTTCATAAGTAACTGATCCCATATTTGTTCTCATGTCAACAGGATCTTTCAGTTTGGATAACTCTTCTCCCATCCCAATGCTCATGCCTCTGGTGTATTTACAGACCACAAAGCTATGCCCTCTCCTCCTTAGTTTTGCTAAACTAAACAAGCCAAACTCTCTTGAATGTGGGTGAGAAAAACACTCCAGAGACCTGCTGAACCTGGGACACTGACAGGAACGGTTGCTGGAGTTCACTTGGGGCCCTGCAATGCTGTTACTCTAATTTGCTGTGAGCAGGGTGCCTTTTTGACTGCCAGAACAATTTAGATTCCTCCTTCCCCATCCCTGGACAACTTCTCTGCTGTCTCCAGCTGGATAGTTCCCCCACTCCTGCTGTGTTTGTCCTCCAGCCCTGGGTTTGCTCTCAGACCTCTGCCTTCCGAGAATGTTGTATCTGCTTAACCTCCTGCACTGGAATTTTGTACGGCAAAGCTGTTCGTGGGTATAGAAGCTGAATTTCTGTCTGTTTCAGTATCACATGGGCATGCAGGCTGCAGAGCTGCCTCACCTTCCTTCCTCCTTTCCTTCCTTACTCTTCCGTCCTTCCAGTTGCTGTGGCCATGGTAAAGCCTGGCACAGTGTGTGTTTCATCCTTTCTGCTCTCTGAAGGAAAAGAGCTCTGTCGTCAGTGGTGCTGGCCATTCCCTTGCACTTAGGAATTTATTTAACCAGCAGACAGCAAATGCCTGTTGTCTGGGGAATGGTTGTGTTGCTCTCATATTTGATAAGGGCATAATAATAATTTGATAAAGGCATAATAAACTTAGGAGCAGTGCCTAAGTTTATCTCAATGCAATCCCTTCCAGAGTGAAAAGAGTTTTTATTTAAGCATTTTGAAACGATAAAGTCAAGGGCGAGGGAAAAAACCAGATGTACACTATAGGTGTCTTTCCGTGGGCTCAGAATAGCGGTGCAGATGAAAGGTCTAATTTTCCTTTTGCTCAGCCTGGTCAAGTCACTTGCCTAGCGGGTTTTGCTTTTCGAAAGGCACTTTCCAGCTCTCACAAAGGAGCTTGGATCAGGCTGTCTGGGTTTGCAACAGGGTGGGCGTGTGGTGAATGTTTCAGTGCACCGGGATTTTAACCAGTGAAAGGACTGCCATCAGATTTTGAGCTGAAATGCACCTCACTTGGGGGACCGCTGGACTCTGTGTAAGGATGAGGTTTTGGTCAGCTGCAGCTGCAGTGCTGTGGGCTGGGGTGCAGAGACCTGCTCAGGCGATGGTTGTCAGGACCACAGAGGAGCAGCTGTGGTCAGCTTTCTCTTTTTGTGATTTCCCCTTTCTCATTATGACTTCTTGGCCAGGCTGTATCCCAGACCTGCAAGGCTCCTGCAGCAGCCTGCGGGCAGCAGCACACAGAGCAACACATTCATATCATGAAACCATACAGAGTGCTGCAATGTAACAGCCTTCCTGAGGGCTCTGAGTGTGTGTATGTGTGTCTGTGCATATACATATGCTGGTGTTTCAAAAAGCAATTTAAGAGTAGAATGAGAAGGGTTCAGTGGGGAATAAAGAATGGGTAGGTAATGGTACAAATATACTGAGTTTCAAATCTAAGACCACCTTATGTCATTTAAAGAAAGCCTTGTAATCAATGTATTTTAGCTGCAGCTTCATATATATTTGCCGAAGAGTTATATTTAATTTCATATACCATATTGTTCCTACAGAGCTCCAAAAGCACTTTACAGAAAGACAGCAGGCTATTCAATCAGATTTGAAGTCTGGAGCCGTATCCTTGAGACACTGTTTTTGGAGACAATCTTGGCCTAGGCTATTTTAAAGTGGCATGAAACTGGGATTGGTAATTTCTCTTTCCTAGCACAAAAGAGCTCTCTATAATAAAAGTTGAGCTGTACCTGAGAGGAACAGAGCTCTGCCAGGCAGCTGATCAACAGCTGTAGGATCCCTCAGGCTGTGCTCCTTGCCCTGAAATCAAGAACTGGACAATGAGCCTAAGACTGTCCCAGGCAAGTTCTTTCTCTCCCACAGCCCAGAAGTAATGAAAACAAAGCCATAAATTACTGATATTTGTTGCCCAAGTGAAAAGCACAGAAATAACAAGATGAACAGGCTGGTGTGAGAGCCCAGGAGAGAATCTGACACCCTACACTGTCACACATGCTGGGGACTGGCATCCCTGTTGGTCATCCAGCAGCTGGAATACAGGTTTCATTTGTGAATCAGACAGCTTTTAGCAGTTTATGAAGAAGACTGTTTTGCTCACAAGACCTTCAGAGCTGGAAGCCAGAGTCTTTTGCTGAAATGGATTCTTCAATGTAAACTCAATGGGTTTCTGACACTTGCATTGTGCAAAACATGGCAGTTTCAGTTCACAGTGGCTTGGGCAATCACTTTCCATTGCCTTGCCTTTATGCCTTCTTTGAGTTTTGCTTTCAGTTTAGGGTTCAGGCTCAGCCAAATCTTTGAGGTGAAATGAGCTCAATAGAAAGTAGCATGAAAGAGGACACTACCCGGATTTCCTCCAGCCTGGGCCTAGGTTCTCTAGAAATGCGCATGAAAATATGAAATTGGAGGTTGGTTCATGTTTTTAATAACATTGTAAACAAAAATATGAATCAAAATATTTGTTACCTCCCAACCCATGATACAGGAACTGATTGAATGCATCTCTGCAAATCTTTAAAGCATTTTGTCTCCTTCACTCTAAAGCTCCCTCTGAATACTCTGCACGGGCAGTATTACTGCTGTAACTTTTCCTCCTGAGCTGGAGCTGTTTCCCAATTTCTGGTATCGGTTTTCAGTGTACCAGCAAATCATCTCTTCCAGTTGGAATCAGATATCACTTTGACAGCCTGAGGGGTGAAGTCTGAATTGAAGTTGTAATTCAGCTGCTGTGTGATTTCCTTTTCTTCAGTATTAGTTTCGAGTGGTCCAGCAAACCTCAGATCTTCTTGCAGGCTTTCCACCTCTTATTTGCTGCAGAAAACTTTGGAGATCTAGCTTAGTAAATTTATATCCTTGCTCTTCACATTGTTTCCCCAGCCTCCCAGCTGCCTCTGACCTGCTGTTGCCTGTATGCTTCTTTGTGGAGTCCAGGCTGGAGTTCCAGGCAGGAACTCATGTGATCCAACAATGCTGTGTACCCAGCTTTAGCAATATTGCTTCTTGACACATTCTGCTTTCTAGAAGCATGTTCATACCCTGTGATTGTTACATATATCCCTGTATCACAACAATGGGAGCCTAGAGTGATACGGTGGATGGGTGACCTGCTGTGCTGACTCTACAGTTTTAAATGGTCTTTAGTAACTTTCAAGATAATTAAAATCCCTTCTGTGCAACCTTTCCATGTTCTGGGTCATAGAGATTAAAACAGAAGCCCACGCACACCCGGGGCAGATTTCTTGTCTTAATACCTTCTCAGCCCAGTGAGACAGTTCTTCTGTACTGACTCAGAAGGAAAAGCACACTCTATTGAATCAGCACCACCACTTCCTTCCTTTGCAGTTCTACCATTCACACACTTACTCTGCTCTTCGTGAGAGAACCAGCGAGAGAGGAAGAAAGGCTAAAGGAGAGGTGCAGTGAAAATGTAACAGAAGAGATAAAGGGTAAAACACACTGGAGGGGGAAGGCAACCTTAATCCTCTGCAGCTGGTATCTGATTACCATGCTCTTTATTAAACAATGTAGCTTGGCTGGAATGAGTGTCCCTGTGCTTAGCATCCTCCCAGAAGCTGATGAAATGCACCATGTCACATTGCCAGAGCACGAACAGTGGCTGTGGGGGCTGCTGTGGAGGAAGGGTCTTTGACCCAAGCAAAGGGGAGCAGCTGCTCTTACTAGGCTATGCCATCTGAGGACTCTTGCACCAAACACAGCCACTTCAGGATGTTTGTCATGGCTGGTCACAGCATCTCTTTCATAAATAGCTGGTCACAGCACCTCTCTCATGAATAACTGATTTCCCTTCCATGTTGCAAAACCCCTGGGCAGCAAGACCCATCCACCAGCTCAGGTCTGCTGGCAGGATAATTGAAAAGTTCCTTTTTTTTTTAAGGCCCACCATATTGTGACAGTCATAGAATCATTCGTGTTTGGCTCTGCTGGCTGAGGGAGAGGCACAATCCCACATGCCAAGGTAGCGTACAGGAGTGACGGCAGGGCTGATCTCCCCACCGCAGAATGGTTGTTCATTTTGGCGGTCCAGGGTCCAACTCTCTTGCCTCCCACTGCTTGCAGGTGGGAAAAGTGCATGGCCTCAGATGTGCTGGGAAATGGGGATCTGTATTTTCAAATGTTCTTAGCCATGGTTGGTACAGATCATGCCTCCATGTCCGTGGTGCAGTCATTCAATGCTGGATTTCATGCAGCCCAGTGGAGAATGGGCAAGAAAACATCAGATATGTCTACAAAGTTTCACAAGCCCTTGTTGGGATATTGCACCTTTCCAAGGACTGTTACGGAAGGAGATAGGTTTACAGCTGTAGGAATGACTTGAGCAAATATCAATAGTCTTCACTCAGCCACAAACTGGTGGTGCAAGCACACATGCAGAGTGTCTGTTATTAACATCACTGTCCAGGAAATATGTCAAAGGAGACATGGAAAGAAATCATCTACCCATTTCCCAGGCTAATAGCAGTGGTTGGGATTTACAATGGTTGGCACAGCTGGATTTCAAGCAGTCACTGAGGGCCAGTCCTTGAGTAAGGCAGCTCTGTGTTCACTGAAGAGTCACGCTGTTTTGAGTCCATGCATGACACGAGTGCAAAAGTAGACATGAGGAGGAATGTTTCCTTTCAAGCTAGAGACATGGTAACAGGATTTGATTTTTAGTTTCCTAATTCTTTACTATTTTGGCACCATTATGATTTTGGTTTTACTTTATTTTTTGACAAGACTTTACAGAATCGTGTGAACCAGGAAGTTCAAAAGCTGAGTGAAATTTTTGCCTCAGGCTCTCAACATGTAAGATGTGTACTTGTGTGTGAGTATACATGTCTTCATATGCACAGATGAGTCATTCTTACACTTGTTTGTGCCGTTTCCGGGAGGGGGAAGTGAGGTGGTTTAATCCAAGGTAGGGGAATGCAACAGACAGACCTCCTGGCATGGAGGAGTGGCATTCATGGAGGGGTTTCTGGCTTGGAGGAGGTGGCTGGAGGGTGAACCTGATGCTGTTTTCCTAGTGGAAGGGTGGGCAAAGCAGGCCTGTGCCCCTCGTGCCTCAGCTGGTCAGAAAGTGGCAGGCATGTCTCATCTCCGTTCCTTCACTTTCTGTATGTCACTGTGGGCAGAGGCAAGACTCAGAGAGGAAACCACAAGTGGTCTGGGTTGCTGGGTCTCAGCAACAGCAGAATGGGTTCCAGGTGCAGCCTGTTTTCTTTCCAAAGAACCT
The DNA here is from genome assembly GCA_039877255.1 of Loriculus beryllinus. Classification (NCBI taxonomy): domain Eukaryota; kingdom Metazoa; phylum Chordata; class Aves; order Psittaciformes; family Psittacidae; genus Loriculus; species Loriculus beryllinus. Next base: position 32,136 of record JBCJKH010045213.1, on the reverse strand, counting down.
GCTGCATTGCTGTCTGTCCCTCTCCTGGGAAAACATTGTCTCTTGCGTGTTTGCTGGGGTTTGCTGCCTTCCTCCACCCCATCTCCCCTTCTCCTTCCACCACCCTCTTGAGTAGAAACTGATCTTTTTATGTCTCCTTGTTGTCCCTTTGTACTAAACTTATTTGATGGCTGGCAGTTTTAGGGCTGACAAAAAGGTGCATGCCCAATAAAAACTGACCCAGATTGTCACCCATGATTTGTACTGAACTCTAATGGGACCATTCCTGAGGCTCTCAGTTGTTTAATTCAGTGTAAGATGAATTATTTTTAATCATCTCACTCCTCCTCGATCCTGGCTAGAGAGAGTACTGTCTATATTATCATATAATTAAAATGGGACTGAGGTTGAAAATACACATCAGCAAAGCAAACTGTTCACGGGATAATTTATGGCTTATCCTATGGCAGAGAACAGTGAAAATACTCCAGGAAGGTGTATCCTGCAGAGAAGGTGAGCCTGAGTCTGAAAGATCAGAGTGCAGATAGGATTTAGATAAACTTTTTAGGACAAGATAGATCCATTGGTGCAAGCACTGTGGGAAACAGAGGGGGGAAATCAGGTTAGGCTCTGGCTCAGACCTTTGATTGTCACCCATCTCCCATGGCTGGAAGGGAGAAGAGTGGTCCTGCCAGCAGAGCTGGAGGTGGTGTGCCCCACTTCCAAGCACTTACATTGCACCCCTGGTTTTGTCACACAAGCTTTCTCTGTGTTATGGGTGCCTCTGTGCTTTTTGCCTGCATGTAAGTCTTAATGTCCTCACGTTACGTGTCACCGGTGGAGGATGTTCTGGCTTCCCAGCTGCACTCCTCTTGCATCACCATCGTTACGACACAAGTTGCATTCAGAAATGTTTTGTCAGTGTTCAGGGTAGATGTACATCTTCTGTGGTGTCTTTTGGGGTTTCTGTCTTCTGTGATGCCTTCCACAAGAAAACAGCACACAGGTCCCCTTGTCCCTTCACACTGCCCTCCTTGCTCCTGTGGTTCAGGATTTTGCAAAAGCCATTGGCAGTTGAATTTTCCTGCATGTTGCTGGGTGTCTATTCAGAACTATCGCAAGCAGAGACATTTCCAAACAGCTTTCAGGCATCAGGAAGAAAGCAAAGTCAGTAAACAGCTCTACTGGACTCTGAATGATATTTAGCGCAACCTTCCTTCTTCCCTCTCTAGGAAGATGAGATTTTCTTTGTAGGCAGCTAGTGGTTGTTTCCTCCTCTGGGAAGAGGGAGCAGGCTGAAGCTTCCTCTGGGCATCATCATAAGAAGCGTCAATCAGGTGAGTAGTACAAAACTCATTTGTTGAGCTTGCAGCAGGCACCTCAGTCTGAGGACAGACATCCCGGTTGCATCCCTGCTGCAGTAGTGGGAAGCACTGGGAACCTGATTGTGACACCTAGGGCTGCCCAAGGCTGCTTCAGTCAGGAAAGGACTCTGCAGGCCTATGACTAAGAGACCAAACACAGTCTGGGGCATCCCTCCTACATCCATTCTTTCCCAGAGCCAGTGTATCTCTGGAGCACTGTCTGGATGCTGCAGCCTGGGGTAACTAGCTGTGGCAGGACTTGTGGAGAGGTACCCAAAATGTAGAAAATCCATTGGTGTGCCAGATTTGCTGCATGCTATAGGGTGCTTGCCAGAGAGGGTGGTGTTTAACCTGAGTTGTAGAGACTTGGCAGATCATAGTGGGAGGTGCAGAAGCTTTGGTGCAGGATGAGCTGGGAAGGCACATAAGGTCAGAACTTCTAAGAAGTCCTGGACTTTTATTCTTTTTCCAGTGACACACTGAAGATTTTCTTTAGCGTGCATGTGGACATTAATGGCTTTGCAGTTTTTTCTGTCATTCTGGAAAGTCCAGTTTACTTTCCCTTAACTAGTGGAGCCTTTTCCAGGCACACAGCACTGATAGGACAAAGGAATTATTTTCACTGAGTTATTTCCACACAGCATTGGAGTATGGCTTCAGAAGATTGATAGAGGAGATGGAGGACCTTGACGTGGTTGCCTGATGATGATCAGAGATGTCTTGCTAATGTAGTAAGCCATGGCTGTGACTTTTCTGGTCTTTGTGAGGGTTAAAGGGAGGTTAATGCACGTGGATGTGATAAGGACACTTGTGGTAGATGTTCTGAACAGCCTGAAAGCTTGGGCTGATGCAACTGCACAAAAGCAGGTAGCTGTGGATGCATAGTGTTCCTGCTCTGAGCCTAGGGCCATGGTAAGAAATGCATATGCCTGTGCACAAGGCCTTTATTAAAATGACCTCACCCATATGTATACATTTTAATCATGTTCGTGAATGCCTGCTGTGTTTATTTTTAATACAGCTCTTATTTTGATGTTACAATTGTGATGATGTGGATCTAATAGTGGTGACTCTTCATCTTAGGCCTCAAATCCAGAGCTGAAAGTGAAAAGACACTTTGCATTACTTTAAAATACAAAAGAGAATGTCCCTGGGCAAATTAGTCCTTCATTTCCATTCTAGACTGTAGTCAGCTGTCTGATGCCTGGAGTCCACAGTGCACAAGTTGCTCTGGAGGTCACCTGGGGTCCCTTCTCCTGCTGCCTCCTGCAGCTGACTGGTAGGTGACAGGAAAGCAAACAGACCTTCAGGGGAAGGTTCATTTGCACCCTGAACTTCAGTTTCATTTCGAGGTAAAACACAGTCTTTGCCAGCTCTGACTTTCACTTGAGGTACTATTAATTCTCTCTTTCTTGCATTAAATAGCTCCAAAAAATTCCCCAAGAAGAAGGTATATACCCTAATACCCAGGTATAGCGGGGTTTTCTATCAGATGTTGGTGTTCTCTATTATGGTACCAGTACCCACCAGCTTTTCATTGAGGAAAGGTGTAAAGAAAAAAGGTGTAAACTGAAAAAAAAATTAGCATAGTCATTGGCAGCCAGTCTGTGTGATGGAGTCTTAGGAAGACCAGGGATGTCCAGCTTCAGTCTTGCCTTCTCTCCTTAAATTGCAGCGTTGTCACTGGAGCTGTAGGGATCTCACAGTTTTGTAATGCATGACATGTGCTGGTGGTAGACAGGCAAGCCAACAAGCAGAAGGCAAACTGCCAGGCTTCACTTCACTTCACTTTGAACGCCCTTGGCTGTCCCCAGACTCGTTCCAAAACATTTAAATTGCTTAAGTGTGCAGCGATGTGTTTTAATTAATGCAGAAGAAGGGGCAGTAAAATACAGGTCCCTTCACTGCTAATTTGGCCTTGTGGTTGAGGCACAGGTGTTAGAAAGCCAGGAGCGTCTGGATCTGCCTCATTGCAGCATGAGCAGTGCCACAGTTTCCCCAGCCTCAGTGGGGCTGACAGTGCTGACCTACCACCACCAGGTGCCTGGGACACAGGGTACAGCCGGAAAGGTGAGTGTAGCACACAGGTATTCACGTCATCTTGGTGCTCTGTCTAGGAAACGAGCTTCACAAAATAAACAGCGGGTTTAACATTAAAAGGCAGGACCTGGAGACTGAAGCCTTCCTGTGGCATGCTTTGTGGAAAGTTTAATAAATGGCAGAGTTTCCTCCAAAGTCCTCTCTCCAGTTCAGGACAAGCGGCAGCATCATACAAAGAGGCTGCTGCTACCATTGTGTAGATGGGGAGCACAACTGTCATACAGCTCTGTGACTTGCACAGGAAATGTGGCATAGAATTAGGGCTTCATACACACTGCTTGGAGGCTCACACTTGTGATTTACCCCAAGACCATCTTTCATCAAAAATCTTCCCCCTAGAACAAACCTCCCCCCTATACCTAGTCCTGGAGAAGGGATACTTCTGGGTTCACTTTTTTCCCTATGAGCACAATTTGGAAAAGCAAAGTGAAAATCTTTCTGGTTCATAATTGATGTAAAAGGGGTTAGATGGGTTTTTTAAAAAAAATTTCAATGACACCTGGATTATTTGGGATCACATGTTCATTTAAGTGTTCCAGCTTCAAGATCTACATCTTAACTATGACTCTTTAATAGAGGGGGGATATCGTGTCTTGACCATGTGAAGATATTGTCCACTGCAATGCCAATGAATCTTCCTTCTGAGAGACACTGGTATTTTAAACAGCGGATGAGCCTGCAAACTGGTCAGAAGATCTGGTATTAAGTGATCTGGCCAGACTGTGGTTGGAAATAGAAGGTCAAATTCTCAGACAGGCTCCAGTGGACTGGGACATTTTTGTGAGAGATTTTCTTTTCGAAATCCACCCTAACTGGATTTTCTAAGCTCCTCAGATACCCAGAATCTGAATGGCAGCTATGAATGGCTTTGATTTTGTAGAAGTTTTATTGGGGAAATTTAACCAGCACCTGCAATTAGTCAGCGTGAGTCTTACCAGAATGGTCAGTTCCTTAATTTAATGAGCATTAGAAAAGTGATTCATTTTGAAGTGGAACTTCATTATGTTGCTACAGAAAGAAGAAATGACAGAGAGGAACAAAGAGAATGAGGAAATAGTTGTTTTAGGCTGAAAACAGAGCAATATGTTCCTGGAAGTACACTTTCAGCCCCTATGCAGGCTTCCGTCAAGCCGAGGGAGGAATCTCTGTAAACAGTTGTCTGGTCTTTTCTTAATGAGGCTGGCCTGGCCTCATCATTCTGGGACAAAGCTTTGCAAGGCTGCAGGTACTGCATAACACCACATGCCAGGCTGCTCTGTACTTGAGAGCCATGCAAGGAGAATTTTCTATGCATTTCCTTGTTCCGTGAAAGCACTAACAGGTTAAATGCTTTCATAGAAATATAATAATAATGATTAATGCATTCCTGCCTAGGTTCTGAACATTCTTCTGGCCTAGTCTGTCCTTCATCAAGACTATATATCCTTTGCTCATGCTTATAGGTGTTCAGTCCTGCAATATAAATGAAGCCAGCAGGAGATGAAAGTATTGCACCTCTTGCAAGATAAAATTGCATTCTTGACCAAGAATATGCCTTCCAGAGTAATAAAAGCAATGTAACAACTAAGCCTGTACAAGGAGATGAAGCAGAGAAATGAGAAAGCATTCATTGCCTGGGAAAAAGACCTGGCAAAGCTTATGGTGGTGAAACCAAATGGAAATGTTGCAAACTTTCACCTCAAATAAACAATCCGAATCAGCTGGAAACTCTTTCCATTGCACTGGTTCCCAGGAAAGGCATTGCATCATTTTCTTAACATAAAGCTGCCAAAATCCGTAGCGACATACTAGAATCCTGCTGATTAGCCAAGCTCTTGGCACACTTTTATGGCCAAAGAATCTTATTTATTGTTGTTTCTGGTAAGAACTGCTGGTAGATTAAAAATGGGAGGCAGGCAACACAAATACATATTTGTTTGGGTGGAGGAGACTTTGGCTTTAGGGTAGAATAATGTGCTGTGTTACGTGGCAGCTTTCTGTCAGAGGACCTCAGACATGAAATACCATTATTAACCTCCCAGCATTGTCTGTGGCAAATGAGACGTGCTCCATTTCTCAGATGGTCGAAAGCTGGCCAGAAATATTAGGCACCGAATGCTCTCAGATCCCTTTGAGTCAAGCCTGACTTACTTCTCCATGGTTCTGAGGACCCCACTCCATGTTTTAATATTAGCTTTTGAAAGCTTCCTGTGGCATGTGTGATTAGTAGCACTCTGGTCGAGGAGTTAGTGCCACACTAGGGTCAGAGCCCAGGAGCTCTGGCTTCCTTGCTTTGCTACTTGTCAGGTTATGTTTGGAAGCAGGCACACCATCCTTTGGTGTTTGCACTCCAGAATTATCCTACTGTAAGAAAATCCTCTTTTTCTTTTCTTCACAAATGTCATCTTTCATTTCACGTCTGTTCTTCAAGCACTGCCTAACCCATCTGTTTTAATGTCTGTCTAGTTCTTGCTGCTTGCTGCTCTTGGTGCACACAAACCAGGCGCTGGTGCACCTCTTTCGCCCACCTCATCTTTACTAGTTCTCCCACAGTGCCTACTTCTTCTTTTCACCCTTCACTGCCTGAGCCAGCATCCTCCTCTTTTTCAAGGCAGCCTTTGTACACACTTCCTTTTTCTCTGAAACTCTAGCAACAAAAGAAGAATGAGCTTAGAAAAAATTAAATAGCAATGGCAAGGTTTTTGTCTCTCTCAGCCCTTTCTTCAGTGTGGCTTCCTTTGGGAATCCTGCTCATGATTTCTTGCCATTTGTGACAGTATCCCAGGAACCAAGCTGCAACACAGTACTTCTGGGACTAAGTTTGAACAAGAAGCCAGATGCAGACAGATATACTGGCGTGGAGAGGTAGGAAACTGGGAAAGTTCAGACATAACTGGACACCCAGCAAGGCCTTGCAAGGCCAACTGGCAGCCCCATCTTCCAGTGGGCTGTCTGAAAGCAGAGATTTGCCTGAATCAGAAATTTTCATCCAAACACACATGAACTTTGAGAAGGGTCAGGTCCAGATTGGTTCCAGCTGGACTCCAGACCCTGATAAGAGAGTTCCTCCCCTGGGCCTTGAGAGCATCTGTACACCCGGGCGGCCCATAGACTGACCTCTCCTTCCCAGGGTCTCCATGATTTTTTACCCAGTTACTAGGTCATTCGCTTGCAGGAGGAGACCAACCCACTTGGGATTGTTTGTTTCACTGTCCAGAGACATTTTTCTTTCTTCAGGGAGCTCTGCAAAGCAATTTTTGAGGAGGGGAGGAGCTTCAGTGTGACTCAATGGTGTTTAAGGAACAGGGGAGACAAATGAGGAGATCCTAGAGGTACTTCCTTTCTAAATAGCTCAGAGATTAGTAATGCTTTGCCATACCTGTAAATAGTTCACGCACAGACATGAATGCCAACAAGTGCTCTGGAAAACTTCACCTCACCACCCCTTGTTTTCAAAATGCATTTGTGATTTTTCAGCAACCACCTACTGAAGCCAAGAGAAAATAAAAAGATCCCTGACCTTTCCCTGCTCTGATTTCCTAATAATTTAGACACCTTTAATCCTTGCCTCAATCTGCAGGGCATGGTTGTGTAACACAGCCACAGTCCAGGAAGGGCCTGGCACCAGGGAAATGCTGGACGTGGAACATCATCCATGTGAAAAAAAAGCAGGAGGGGTGCAAAGAGGAAAGTATGTTCTGATGCTCACAACAGCCTTCACTGTACTTCTATGGTGTTTGGGGAATCAGAATGCATGGAGGGTTTTTACTTGTCACCAAAATGGCCATGCAGAGTGGTCAGACAAGTTGGGCATGCACGTTAATATTTGCTGTCACTGAGGTTGCAAAACAAAAGCAGACAGATCATTTCAGGACTTGGCCTCCTTATCTCCACCTACCACAGCCCATAAAGTTGCATAAGAAAACAGGACTTAATAGGAAGAAATCTGAGGTGGAAATCTGAAGAGAAATGAAGCAGATGCAACAACACTGAATGGCAAAGCTCCCCCCGAATGGGATTTTGTGGTGATAGCAAAATAGTTCTGAACTTGTCTCAAACCCTGACTGCAGATCCTACCCAACTTAGGCCAAAAGAGGTTAAAATTAAGGAGGCTTCTTTTGTGGTTTGTTGTATACTCTGTGATTATGGACATTCAAAAAGCTCATTCCACCAAAAGACTCAAGGATGTGCACCCTCCTGGAAAACTTCCTTGTTTAACGCATGTAATTCCAGTATGTAAAAACTTAATGACTGAGAAAAAGAGGAAGATGTTCCTGTTGTGGTTTAGCGGTGACAAAAGGGTTAATCATCTCCCAACACTCCTGACAGAGTCACACTAAAGGCCATGTAAGTCCCAGACTTCTCCGAGGCTGCAATAGCAGTGGGGACAACCCCTGTAGAAACAGGATCGTTGCAGAAACCTAGTGTGCAGCAGAAGAGACTAAATGGCTCCAAAGTGGTTTTGATCTGTTTGAAACCCTAATATTATTAAAAAAAAAAAAAAAAGAAAAAAGAAAAAAAAAGAAAGAAAAAGAAAGATTTTATTTTGGACACATGAGCATCTGTTTAGTGACTTCTTGGTGCAGGGAAAAAGCAACTCACTGGTGTCTTGCCAGGTAAGTAGCAAACATTAGGTCATTGTAAACAGTTCTCCTTGGACTCCATCTGTCAGATAAGGACTGGATCACTGGCAAGATGTTTGTAGTGACAAACTCTCCTTTAGTTAAGAAAAGCCAAATGTGAAGCTCGTTAAGGAGAAAACCTGAGATACCCTCTCTAGACCAGCAGCCACTGATTTGCTGCCATCTCTCATTAGCTCAGGTCAAAATGAGCTGTTGTGAAGAAGAAATGTCTCTGTCACAACATGTCAAACCCATGGAGCCAACTGCGTCCCAAGTGCAGAAACTGCTAGGGGCCACAGGGGTGGTTCTGACTCTGAATTACCCACAGCTGATTATGTGTGAGTGACTGCATGCTGTCCAGGCGTGCTCTGCAGCCTTCTCTGGGCTCAGCCTGCAGGAAACAAGTATGTGTTACAGTCTCACCTTCACCAGCTTTGGAGCAGGCCCTACTTAGTGGCTATTCAAATATGATGCTGTCAAGGAAGAAGTGCTGCACCTAATGGTGGTGTAGATTTAGATGAGATTAAAAGAAAAGCTGTGGTTCAGAGGAATGACACTATGGAAAACATCAAGGAAGATGAGATGGAATGTGCAACCATTAGCAAATTGCTTTATGGCTATTGAACACTGTTGTTTTGCCAAAACTTGAATGTATTGGGTGCTGTGGATTTCTTCATTAAAATAATATTATTGAATTGTTATTTGCTGCTCTTTTCAGTGCCTGTCCCCTTAGCTATTTTTACTTTAGCTCTGTGTATGATCCTGTTAAAACAGACCAGTTTGTGGGGAGAAAGCATGTTTCTACTCATGCTTTTCAAATAGCACAGTTGATTTTCCAGAGTTCATTCCTCTTCTCCATTTTGCTTTTGTGCCTCACCTCACAGGCTGCACAGCAGTAGCTATAACCCTTTCCATCCCAGTTATTAATGTTAAGCTGACAAGCTTTAAGCAAGGATTTTCAGGTGTTTTTACAAAGCTCGTATTGGCTGCTAGGTGTTCCCAGGAGGCTGCAGATCCTGGAATCTTCCACTCTGGCCATGTGCCCAGCCCATTGCAACTGCTACCTTACCAAGATCTCAGTACTGGGATTTTGCAGCTGTTCAGAGGTCTCCAGACATCACAGCAAATGGTTTCTGCTTTCCAAGTCAGCCAGTTGCTGCTCCAGATGACATACACCCCAACCCTTTCAAGGTTTTCCCACTGTTGCTTACCAGAACCACCTTCAGAGTTGGTATCCTTGAGATGGAGATGGAGATGGAGATGGAGCAATGAGTGGGGCTTGGCAACTGTGTCACTTTATAGTTTGCTAAATCTAAGGTTTTTGGCAGCTTGTCTTCAAGGAAGTCAGGATGGGGGAGAATTGAGATCTCCAGAGCTGATAATCAGATCAGCAACCAGGTCTGCACATTGGCTGTATTATACAGAGATCACATCAGCCCTCTTCTCTCACAGTAACGAAACCAGCTATGGGGCACTGTGGGGATCCGAATTGTATTCCAGTAGTTTTATGCTTCACAGGCTGCTGGATCACTGTGGCAGCTGTGCAAAGCTGACAGTGGCTACAGAAGGACAGAAGCAGCTCACCCCTGAGTCCTGCTCCCTCAAACACTGCTCTCCTCTGATGCGTGTTTGTGTGCTGGAGCACTCTAGAGTGGCCCTAGAACTCAAACTCTAGCTTCTCCAGTTGTATCAAGTCATCAAGATTTACAGGCTTTCTCTCTCTTCTGACCAGACATGGTCATAGTAAGAGCACCAGTCCTCCCTAAAGCAAGGTAGACATTGTATTTCAGTGGCATGTCCATCATCAATCCCTACAGGAAGATTTTTCAGCTTTGAAGCTTGCAAGTACATCACATAAGGTACAAGTCTGTGTTGCTGTTTTGCATAACACTTGCCAGCCTGTTTGAATGTAGCCCTGGGCTCTTTCAATTCTCCTTCAGGTCTCTTTGGCCTGGGGACAAATCTCTTCTGAGAACTGCAGTATCAGCCTCCCGTGTTGCTCAGTTAAAGCAACCAACAGCAGGCCGGTTACAGTGAGGTTCATTAGTGGGTTTCACATATTGCATAAAGCAAGACCAAGAGGTTTGCATTTGCTTGCTTTTCTTTCCCCTCTGAGCTGTCCTCCCCTGTGATTTAGAGCACTCAGGGAGTAATGTGGCTGTCAAAGCAAGCTGGAACAGGCAGCACTTGGGACAATCAGGGCAGGGGGGAGTGCTGCTAAACCTCAGCAGTTATAACACTGCCCTGACACCATCCCACATGCATCCATTTGTAGTCCTTTCTTTTGCTCCAGGACCTCATGAAATGAAAAGCACAAGGGTAGAGAAGGTTCTGTGGTGAAACCTCCCTTGTGCTCACCTCTCCTGCAGGGTTTAGTGGCTGTGTGGAGGCAGCAGACTGTGTGGAGGCACTGGATGAGCACTCATTGTGGCAACTCACAGCTGCTGAGATCCAGGGTGGAAGATGCTGAAAGGCCTGTCCTTTGTATTTTGGTGCTCCCTTCCTTCATCTTTCTCTGAGCAAAGGACTCTTACCAGGAGCTGCTCCCCACAGTAGTGGAATCTAAATAATCCCTCTAATTATCTTTCTGACTGAATCAGGTTAGTGGCTTCCCTCCCAACACACACATACCCTGGAGGGTTGGGTGCAGAAGTTTCAGCGGAAGATAAGATGCTGCTCTGTCAATCACAGACACTGTGAATAGCTTTCACTCTGCTTTTGTGGAGCTGTTCTGTATTTTATGTCCCTTCCCGTGACTCTTCACCGGACCTTTCTAAGGATGGAAGGCACCTGGCTGACGGCTCTCTAGACTGCCATCCACAGACCAGGAGAAGCATATGCACACACCTGCCTTCAGCCAGAAGAAAATTAGCTGCGTCCTCTACTGCCAAGGAGGTTTCTTCAGTACCACAATAACTAATACTTCCTTAAGATATGCAGGAGTGCTTCCAGATTGCAAAATGAAAATTACTGCCTGGAATCACTGCATTCAAATTAGGGAAATATCACTTTAAAAAACCCACTGGCAATATAACTAAAGGCCCTAAGGCCAAGCTGATCTTCAACATAACTTTACTGAGTCAAGAGAAATACACCATGGATTAAGTTGAGCCTGACAGCGAAAACCACAGGCAAGTGAGAAAGATTCCCAGGATCAAGATGACCTGAAAAATGTAGTAGGATTTTGCCCATAAAGGAATAATTTTCTTTATAATAACAGATACAATGAAAAGCTTGTATGAATTATTACAAGCATATGGATGAGAAGATCAACGTTGTATGAATTATTTCCTTCCACAGCTATATTTTTGTCTCCTTCTTTAGCTGTTCTTCTCTAATTCCAAAGCTTGTATACCTCCTGTTAGCTTTTCTAGATTTACTACCTGTCCTTGGCTTGCTAGAGCCATGTTTTTGGTGCTAATCCCAGGTTTGCCACTGAGTTTCTTTGGGATTTTGATGAGGTTTTTCAGCCCAGTATCCTCCAACTCCCATCTCTGCCAGTACATCAATACATGAACTGATCACCAGGCAATGTTAAGGGTAAAATACCTGCTGTTATCTTCCTGGATTGGACCCTTGGTCTTCAGCTTAATGGCTTGCAAGCATTACCAAGCAAGGATGTCAGCATGAAGAAAAAACTTTCTCAGAAGCAGTGCCTGCATATGGGTCTTGCTTCTAGAGAGAGGAGAATGAATGACCACAGAATTAATCTCTTTAAAAAGCTCTGTCTAAAACTCATTTGTTGTGTTTAACTTGTTCTCAGCAAGTCCTAAACACACGCTTGGAAACAAAGAGTGGAAAACCCAATTGTAGTTGTTCACAAAAACCAAACAAAACCAAAACAGGATCCACTTGCCAGTGTACTAAAAAGATCACTGCCAACAAACCTTTATAAAATAATCAAGTAATTTCACTCATAGTATCGAAACGACAAAGAAGAGAAAGGATAGAGGCTTTTCTTTTTGGTTGTTTATCAGTTTGGGAGTAGTTACCAAGAACTACCATGGGTTTTCATTTGCTTTCTCACCCTCTCGCACCTTCCAAGAGACAACAGGCTTTTTAAATTATGTTTTCATTCCTCAGCTTTGTACTTTGAGAATTCATGGCTGCAAGGGAGGGTTGGAGAATCCCTCCTGAGCCCCAGCACTTCAGGGATCCCCGGTTATCGCTCCCTCACCTCTGTATTTAACTTGTGTTTGGCAAAGCACAACGTGATCTCAATCAGACCTCCTAGGAGCTAGGTTGGATTTGACAGCATCAGGAAATGTGGATCCAATCCTGCCCCTGGAATTCATCCCAAAGGCTTAGCATCTGCACTGATAAAATACATACTACTTTCTTACTTGAAATTACCAGGCTGTAGTGTGCTTATTGTGAGCTTTTCCTGGGGTTAAAGACTTTTTTCCTATCACCATTTCTTCCTGAAGGTGCTTACGCATTATAATGACACCATCCCCTGTTTAATCTCTGGAAGAATTTAGCAGGTTAAATTGTTCAGGTCTCTCAACTCCTTTCTTAAAATGCAGAGACCAGCAAAGGGGAAAATATTTGTCTGGTTAGGACCATCTGTGGAATGAGAACTGGTCTGTAATTCATTCTACAGCTTATCTCTTCATCCATCCAGAGCCCCTACGAGGCCCTTTAGCTGCAATATTACACTGCAATATTACACTGCCCGACACACTCAGGTCAGGCTGCTTGTCTGTTCTGACCTCAGCATTCATTCCTGACTCCCTGCTTTGCTTTCTAGGGTAGGGGTTCTCCCTTTGTACCAGTATACTGCATCCCTGGCTCCTGAGCCTGCATGAGCCCAGTGACCTGGATCTCTCCACACCGCTGCCCCAACCTCTTCATCAGCCACTTTCCACCTGCCTGGTGTCATCTGCAGGTTTTGGCAGCAGTTGTTGTGCATCACCTTCCAGATGGTTGATAAAAGCATTGAAAAACAGTGGATGTCCTGTCTGTCCCTGAGGCTCTCCTCTGGCAACATGCCCTGAGTGACACCTCAGAGACTGCTCATGTGGAAGAGCTTTAATCTCACTGTTCCTAAGACATGTACAAAGCCTACTATTGATATCATATATTCTTATTTATTCTTATTTGATTAGAGAATGTGCTAGGTCAACCACCTCGGCAAAATCTATACCATTCACAGAGCTTTTCCCAACCAAACTTTTAACCTCTCCAAAGAACATAATAAGATTCATCTGAAAGGTCTGGTTTTCATTTGAAGAGGCTGAGCTGACTGCTGCAAATAATAGTTGCAGCTTTTAACTCCACATAATTCAGTTCCCCAAGAGCCTTTCCATTATGCTGTCCACAACTGGTTTCACCCTACTGTGTACTGCAGTTTTTCATTAAAACCTTGTCATACCTTTGTGATTTTGAAGATGCTGTACTGTGCTGGGATGTCTAGCATGGGGTGCCCAATGCCTTCAGGAGACAAGAGCCTCTTCAGAAGGTCTCGTGGTAGTCTCTGCTCTCTCATCATCTGTAAGTGGGTCATGTATTGGTCTGAAACTGGTAGAAGGGCTCTAGTGTAATGCAGCTACTGTTTACATGCAGAGGTGGGGGAGTCTGTGCTAGGAATAGCATGGGAATTTTTCTTACCCCTCCTCAAGTGTTTTCGGGACTAGCCTCAAGCTTGATTTATTTTTTAAAGTCCATTTTTAGCCACTGTCTCTTAAAGAAAAAAGAATAAAAATCTACTGAGCTTATATTTAAAGAAGAAACTACACACTTGAGCACCCTGTCACAGGTTTTTGCTTCTCGATATCCCACAAGATCCTCCCCACATTGATACCTCTCACCTACAGTTGTATAACAGCACAGGGGTGGTGGCTCTTCTGCTTTCTAGGCTGAAGCACGAAGAGTGAAAAATCTCACAAAATGACCAGAGTCAGGAGCAGACCACTCTGAACCTGCAAGTTGTTGCACTGTTTGGTTAGCTGGTTTTTATGTTCACACTGTGAGTGATGAAGGCTAGAGAAATGTATCTTAAGCAGGTATTTGCCAGTGTTAAAACAGCCAGACTTTCTCCCTGGTTCTGAATTGATTCTTGCTCCCAATTTTCTTTTCCAGCTGTCGTAATAATGAGAGACTTGGAACTACCAGCCCCTCTTGAGTTTCTAAGCATTTACTGAGCAGGGTTTAGTTAAAGGATCAGATAGAAATGTACATCAGAGAGGTTGGGATATGGTGAGTTTGTGGCTCTGAATCAGGAAATGATCAGAATCAGCTTTGTGAGATGGGTCCAACCCACAAAGCCTGGTTCTGCACTGCGCTCTAACTGCCCTGAATTTAGGCTGAAGTCTGTGGCTGCTGTGTAGTGATCACCTCATTTTTCCTTGGATTTCCACAAAACAAGTGCATATCAGAAGCATTACCAAGTGTGCCAGATTGCAACATGGGTTCAATGTAAAATTAACCAACCAAATAGCTTCCTGACAGTGAAGCAGTTTGGACCCCGTGGACATTACCTGGCTTGAAGTTGTGATGAGCACTTCCTCAACTTGTCTCCTGAGAGGTGCTGTGCACACCCGGCCTTAGCTTTTCCCTGAGCTGGGGCATTGGTGGCAGAGCCGATGGTATCCCTCTTCCCCGAACTACCCACGTGCATCAAGCCAGAACTATCTGTGAGGAACAATAACAAATTCCCTCCCCACTGAACAGCACCACAAAAGATGTGCAGTAGCTGATTCCCAAGTGGCAATGTCAAAAGCAGAAGGCAACACGTCTGGGAAAGTACCTGAGGCATACCTGAACAATAGAAAAAATAGAGATGTAAGAAGAAGATAGATAATTTCTTTTTATTTCTGACATATGCATGCCTTGTGATCACTCAAAAAACAAACAAACACCTTTTTTTTTTGTCAAGCAGGAAACAGCCTGACACAGTCAGAGTGCTAGAGTGAAGTAGGTGAAAGCTTGGTAGCACAAGCAATGTGCCAGGCTTGTCTGCTCCTGATGTCTGTGCTGTGCATCATGTGAGCTTGTAAATCCTTGGAATCCCTCAACATTTATTCGGATACCAGCAGACTGAGTGCATATCTACCTTGCCAGTTACTTGGAGGATTATTCTTAAGGCACAAGGTCCCCTACCTATTCTGATTGAAGGCTCAGGAACATGAGGCTTGGTATAGGTTTTTATGCATACATTTTATTTTAGGCCCCCAAGGTTTAAAAGGCCAACCTGCGGAAGAAGTAGTTGCTTTGTCTCACATATTCCAGGAGCTAAACATCCTGCAGAAACCACAGGCAGGGAATGTTTTCTGAGATACCTGTCTGAACATCAGTGAGATGGAGATACCACCCTGATGAGCAGCAGGCAGCTTCTTGCAAGCACACTGGCTTCTGTCTCTTCAGTCTTGCCCCACCTGCATTTGTTCCTTCTTTGCCTGATGGCACATCTCCCCCACACAATGGCATGTAAAATCTAATCTCTACTGAAAGCTCTGCAGGGCAGGAACTCACACATTCAGATCCAAATAGGCTACTCATGCCTTTTAATTTCACTGGATCAGAATAACAACAGCAAGGAAATAAAGTAACTGCCAAAGAATCAAAACAGCGCAGTGAAACGGGCCCCTTCCCTGTTTAACAAGTTACATCTACACCACCCTAATGGTAGGTGGAAGTCTTCTAGTCACAATGGGCAAATCTTTTCTAGTCAGGCATCCCAAAAAACTCTTAATGACCAGGAAGTGCCTGGTTATGTCTGCTATTCCTACAGTGTGGACTAGAGCATCCCTGTGAAGCATTGCAGGGCTCAGAGGTGGCCAGACACCCCTCTGTGCCAGCTGAGGGTCTGGGAAGGGCAAGCACTCCCACATGCATCTGCACCCCAGGCTGGCACTATGCTGATCTCTGCAGCCATCAATCTTGCTGCCATCTGGATGACAGCTCTTGCACAAGACCCATGCTATTACATAAGGCTGAGGCTGTTTACAACTTCCCTACCAGCGCACACCCGCTGTGTGTTGATCAGGATGGTTCACAGTCAGTTCTGGAGTAAACAAATGCAACTTCACCAGAAAATATAGGAGCCACACCTCTTTACTCCAGGTGTGAATTTTGGCCCACTATCTGTTTCTCCATAGTGATTAGTGACTGGTATTTAAGACAATTTCTTAACAGGAGATGGGATTGGTGGTTTATCTCCTCATTAGCTTGGTAATATCATTAATTAAGGTTATGTCAACGGACATGATGCTACCGAAGATGGGTGTTATCAGTGGCAACAACCTTCCAGGGTTTGGGCTTGCAGTCTACCTGCCGCGATGCACCGATTAGTGTCCTGCCCAAGGTGGGGACCTGCCTTTGCTCTGCTGATGAAAGCCCTCCCCACAGCAAATGCATATTGAGGCAGGCTCCAGAAATCCCCTCAAAAGTCCCTGTTTTCTCACAGATCTCTGTATCCCAGCTGATGAACCAGTTCAGAGTGGGGAACGAGGAACAAACCTGGAGTTTTGTCAGGACAAAGCAGGAGCATGGGGGTTGTACCCTCTGCTATGCCCACCGTAAGAGCACTGGTCACTATTGCGTATACTAGATGCCCACCTAGCATGGCTCTCATTCAGCCAACTCTGCATTTTTATCTGTGAAAATTATCATGTTACTGAGAGATGTGGTGCATGCTGTGCCATGGCATTAACAGCAGGCTGGATAGTTGAGACCAAACCGGCTGGCAGGGTTAAAACGATTGAATGATCATGATGCTCTCTCTGAACTTAAACCATGCACATCACTGAGATCCATGAGCCTGTGAATTTTGAGGCTTCAGAAGAGAAGAGCCAGTACGTTTAGCCTGTCTCACTCACATGGTGCACTTCGATGTAGTAGGAAAGTGTGAAGACCTTTTAAAAACTTTCCTCTTTCTCCCCTTCTCCTCCAGGAGATGCATAGTTAAGTCGAACACACCTTGGGTCAAGTCCTTCCCTGGTTCTGTGCAGAAGTCCCAGTATATCCCAAAGAGCCAACGTACCTTAAATATATGTCAACAGTAGCATGTGTTGGCCAGAAAAGATGTTAAAAGCAGTCCTTCAAATGAATACAGTTTTAGTTGTTTTCCTCGGTTGTTTGAGGTCACTGTTCCCCTCCCTTGTTAATAAAGATGGGATTAATGACTTTTGGCAAAGCTGCTGCCTGAAAGAGCCAATGCTTTAGGAAAAGCAAAACCAGTTTTCAGGTATTTTCTTTAAGGTTCATCTCAGAAACACACAAATACATTTCAAAGCATTTACAAAACATACCGACACCCTCTTTTTGCCAGTCTCCACCCGCTGCAGACACATCACCATTCATAGACTGCATAATTATATTCCATCTACCAGGAAGAAAGTTCTCGCTGTGCTTTCGGCTGGAAAGGTACCCCTTTTGCACCATACATGGCGTGTGAAGCACGGATGCCAGTGCAGGGCACTTATCACGGGGCTTCCCAGCATGGCTGTGTTGCAATAATGGCTTCATGATTACTCTCTGCAGACTGAGCAGTACCCAAAAGCGAGGCTCCCGAGTCCCTCTTTAAATAAATTACAGTGGTAGGGGAAAAAATAAAAATTAAAAAAAAAATAAAAAAAACATAAATTGTTTTCTCTGACAGTGCCGGGCTCATGTTCTGAGGCCTATTTCTGCAAGCAGGGAAACTTGGAAATCCTGGTGGTTAAACGTAAGGTGGCAGAAGCTGAGATTCTCACAGCCAGGCCCAGGGTGACACAGCAGGGCTTTGGGGGAAAGCATCAAAAATCAGGGTGTTTATGAGAGTGCAGTAGCAAATATAAACTTAAGCAGTACTGCCTCTGCTGAGAGCCCGCTTCTCCCAGGCAGGCTCTGTTTTTTACGACAAGTTGATGTGGCTTAGCTTTCTGAACCAGATGGTTTAAGTCTTCATGTTTTTTGGGCTTAGCTCACACCATGGGGGCTTGCACTGCTTTTGAGTGCACCAGGAATTATGCCTGACAGAGAGTAAACCTTGCCTGGGGATTGGGTAAGGATAGGGATAGACATGGGGATAGGGATGCTAATGCCTATGCAGATGCTGATATTGAAGCACTAAGGCCAGCAATACTGCCTGAAGGCTCATAAACGAGGTATCAAATCCACACTGAATTAAGACCGAAGCAGAGGTGTTCATGTCTTAGCCCAGTAGTCATCTATGCTGACCCTCATCATGCTGGTGCTGAGCTCTTCGGCTGGGCCAGGTCTTGCTCTCAGTCTCCACGGCAGATGGGTGGAGAGCTGGGAATGGCTTTTAGGTGCTTCAGTCCAGGCACAGGCACATCGTGCCTCACACTGTGCTCCATGGCGCTGCTTTTGCAAGGAGGCAGTTGTGAAGCCTTGTATGGGGAAGAGGTGGCCATGTTGTGAAACGTGCTGCTCCCCCGGCACACAGCCCTTGGACGATCTGGTCCTTCCAGCTGCAGGAAACTGTACTGGGGAGATCCAGCTTGGATGAACCTCTGACATTTTATAATCCAGTGGAAAGAAAGGAGTGAGGGCTCCAGTGTGAGCTTGTCTCCAAAGCTGAAGCAAATCCTTTAAATTAGGAAAGCTAAGAGCTCATAAAGAAACTCCCATGACTGTGTGCTTTCCCTGCAGCCATCAAGGTGGCTTAAAGAACCACTAAAACTCCAGGCAAGCAAGAGATGTTTTCTGTGTGTGCCTGCCACTGGGTTTCTAGACTGGCCCACTCCAAGCAGACAGTGAATTAGCAGCACATAAAACAAGATCCCAATCCAAGTGTTGAAGTTTCCCCAAAATTGCTGTGGGTGTCTAATTATAACCTGTGTCCTGCCTCCTCCCTGTTCTGCAAGTAAGAAGGAGCTGAGCTTTCTTGTTGCTCTAGCTGCCTGCCCCGTTACCAGGTCAAGATTGCTGGTGGGATAAAGCCTTTCCATTTGTTTGTAGTACTGATGTCCTACTTGGCAACACGTGCCTCATTCCTTTAACCCTACAAATGGAAGAGCCCCGAGCAAAGCAGGTTTCCAGCTGGCTTAGCAACACGGCTGCTCTGCATTCCTGTAAATTTCCAGGTTCAAGTGCAGTTTGCTTTTCTTTGTTGCCAAGCCAAGTGGACATCTTGGCCCCTCTCATCCCACTGCTGAGCCTCTGGGAAGGCTGATGGTACCTGAAAAAAGCAGTAGCTCTGGAGGCAGGCATGGGGCCACAGCAAGACAAGTAGTTCAGTGGTGCAGATGAAGGCAGCCAAGAGCTGCACCATCCATCCACCTCCAGGCTTCCAAAGCAGAAGGAAAGCTTGTTCTTGAGGTCTGAGGTGAAGAGGTAACTACAGGTATAGTTCTAAGTCCCTGGGGCTAGTCTGATTTATTTGGTAGTCCAGCAGTCGATACTTTCAACCTTGGATGTGACAACTCCTTTCTTTTTAGCATGTGGCTCATTCTTGGGGTCCCATTACTTTATTCCATGTGGGGTTGGTGTTTCCTCATTGTTTTCTCCTGTGCATGATTGACATGAGCAGGAAGGAAATGTGGAAACTATAGAAACTGTTCTCTGTGCTGAGGGAAGGTGCCTCACATTCTTCTGAACCTGACCCCATTGTTTGCTGCTGCGCCTGCAGGCACGTTCTCTGCTGTGCACTGGAAGGAGCAGGGCATCCTCACCCAGATTCAGCAACAGTCACCAGGCTAGAGTAAAGGGCTGGCCCCATTCTCACTTGAGTCTGTAAGAGTTTCACCTGTGATTTAGTTGGGGAAGAAATCAGGCCCCAAGTTATATTATACAAGTAGAAGGATTTGATTTCAGGCAGGTGGATATCAAGTTGTTCTGAATTTTTCCCCATATTTCATTAGTGAGGTGATTTGTGTTACAAGGAAAACTTGTTCTGAAGCTGTCATTATTTACCTAAAATGCATCTGCACTTTGAAGTATTATCTGGAAACACTAGCAGAATGAAAGTGCCTGTAAAGCAGAGGTGGAGTGGCTTTTTCTGAGGTTTGAAACCATTGAGTTCCCTCTACACTAGAATGCAAAATTAATGCCCTAAATTTAAACACTCACTAGGTTTTTTTTTTTTTTTTGCATTCATGATTTGAGAATGAATTCAGTCGTAAAAAGAAATGCAACTGACACATCTGGCATGCAAAACAGCCATTGTTTTTGCCAGGGGGTTTCATATGCACGTGCGTATGTGTTTATCTGTAAAACAGCTTAAGAGCCTTTATCAAAGGCTTGCATGGTGGAAACATTGGCTTTGTCTGCCCAGGAGAAGTTATCATCTACTTGTGGTCCTCTGTCTTGTTATGGATTATCATGACCTAAATATCCACCTGACTGTATCCGGTTACAAAGACTTAACAACATACAAGGAAAATGCAGTCCCAAAACATTAAAAGAAATAAGTTAACAACTAAATAATTTTCAGTCTGGTAACGTGTGAGCTCAGACACAGTGTGCAGCTTTGTGCGTACACCTTGTTTTGCTGCTTTCTTCCCAAATGAACGGTGTGATAAAAGTAGCCGCAGCAGCTTAGTGCAGAGCACCTAAAAAAAGGTGTTTGTTTCCATCACAGCTCTTACCTCATTGTTCCTGCTACTCGTCCTGTTGACTGCCTGCTCAGGAAGGCCATGTTCCTGGAAGCCAGGAGCTCCTGCCTGCTCCCTGCTGCTCTGCCACCGGGTTCCTAAATTCACACTTTTTTATCTCCAGTTCCCCCTTCTCCTGCTTTGTTGAAAGAGGTGGTATTTTACTTCTTTCACTGGGATGTTGTGGGGGCTCTTTAAACCTTTGAAAGCTGCTGATAGTTCCTCAGATGGTAACAGAGAAATGCACACTGGTATAACTGGCAGGAAAAACAGGGATGATGACTTGCCAGCTCTCACAAATAAGTTTTCCTAAGCTATTCAACAAATTATACCACCCTACATCTTCTGGCCACTGGAGGGTTAACTGAAATTTTCTTGTATGCTGTACTTGAATGAAAATGCCAGCAAGCTCTGGTATGATAATATTTATATCTGAATGGTTTGGGACAGTCTTGGGATGAATGGGATGTCACAGAAATGGATGTTTGCTTACAACTTCACTATTTTTCCTCTGTGCTGCTCTTTTCCCCAAAGAGAAGCAACATACCAGAGGAAACCTCTCCAAGTCCTGGGGTGCTGCCGGCTCTCCCGGCAGGGTCTCTCTCTACCTTTTCTCTTTGCTGTGGTTGGAGAGCACGGGCTCATAGCAAAGGGCAAGAGATGAGTCAGTCTCCATGCTTGGCTTCTGTCCTGTGTGGTTTCATGCAAGCAAACATTAAATTGCACAGCCTAATTTATATATTTATTCATTCATTTTTAATTTTGTCCACCAGATCTGGAACTGAAACCATCAATTCCTTTCAGTGAAGACCTCGTTCTCAACTCAAATCAGTAATAACTACCTTAGCACCAGGTTTCTACCCACTTAATCAGCTGTGCTGGCTCCTGTGGGAATGAAGGTACTTGTTTTGCATTGTGGGAGAGCTTTTTTTAAATTCAGAAAACAAGGTGAGAAGCTCCCCTAGCCACTCACTACACATCTTTATGGCCCTTCTTGAAGGTACATTAACTGTGCAATCATGTACTGAGGTGGAAAAGGGGAGGACCGACAATGGGAAACATGGGAAATCCACCCAAACTTGAGATTTCACATGCTGAGCCAGAACATCTGAACAGCAAATGACTCCCATAGTCTTCAACCATGTCAATTCGAGATCTCTTTCCCAGATCATGGTCTCATGTTACTCTCCATTTTCATAACCCCATGTCATGTTGGCTGCCTTAAGAGCACCAGAAAAAGATGGGGACCACAGAACAATGGTCATGGAAAGGAGCTGTGCTGCATGGTGGCCTTGCTGTGATGTGTCAAACACAGGGTGCTTTCCCAAACTCCAGAAACTCAAATTCTCAATATCTGTTCTCGTATCTTTCAGAGCTGACCCGAAGTCCACTGAGATCAATGGAGTTTTCACGCTGGTGACCATGAGTTTCAGATTCAGTTTCCTGAGATGAAAGTGTTAGGAGCAAGCAGGAAATTATCCACTAAGAAATCTGTTTCAATCGTCCCCTTTTATGGCAGGTGCTTTGGAAATGATTATGTGCTGTGTAAAGAAATATGGCCTTCTGAATTTTTTCAAGCGAATTTTGTGTGAACCCAAAGCTCTTTTATACTGTTCATGCTGTGCAAGGTCTTAATGCATACACAAATTAATTTACAACCAATTTAGTTTGCCTTTGTTCTGCCAGAACCATAGAAAGCAGAAAAGCCTGGGTCTACATTGCTTTTTGTATTTGTGTGTCAGTTAAAAGTGTGTTCGTCTTTAACTACTGCAGTTAGAGTGATAAAGTGAGCATTAGAGTGATAGGCAGACAGAGCGAATCTGTAGGGTGGGTGTGAGCAATGGCTTTATTCAAGTAAAATCTATTGCCCTTCTCATAAAGGAATAATCCCACATGTATAAATACCTCTCTAGCATTACAATTCCAAGCACAGTAGCAAAGTTTCCTGCTTTCCCAGACACAGCTTTACAATAAATGTTGAGACCCAAATCATTATCTCCTTGCTCCATAATGTGGGATGAGTTCAGAAAAAAATAGTGGGACAAATGATTCAACTTCAACAAAATTCTCATTCATGATGGCCTTATCAAGCTTTTCTGACCTTCTATTTGCTGCAATTTCATGTTATTTGCCACACACCTTGAAAGATTTTCAACTGACATAGGTGGGCTTGAGGCTATCTTCAACTGCCTCAGAGCACCATTTTACAAAGAGTCTTCTCATCCCCACCACCAACTCAGTCTCTGGAAGTGCAAGAAAACCCTTAGGCAAAAATAAGTTGTTGAATATAGATTGATCCCAGCCACATTAAGAGTTCACTTGCTCACGTACCTGCAAAGCTCTTAAAAAGAGCAGTTCTGATGGATATTCCTTTTCTATCCACAAGGATGTTCCCTCTGATATTTTTTCAATTTTGGGATGATTTTTTCTCTCCCTGATTTAAATTGCAACCCACTTGGAACAAGGAATCTTGACCTTTTCCCTAAATGCACTAAATCTACCTGGGCTCTGTAAAAATCATACTGTCAGACAGCCATGAATTTGCTTATGTTTTCCTTGCAGTGGAGAGCTGAAGGGTAGCTGTTGAAATTGTCTTTGGTCACTCCGCTGGATATCACCGAGGTTTTATTAAAAAGCCAGGGTTTCAGTCTGTCTGTACAGGAGGACAATCCAAAGTCCATCCACAAGTTCTCCATGCCAGCTGTAAGCAGCTACACACTTGGTACTGATCTTGGGCAATTTCCCACACCTTTATGAGGAGAGAAGTCCACACTCTCCCTGCTGATGGGGCGGTGGAGGGTGACAGCTCACTCCTTTGCAGCCCAGTCTACCAGGAGGTCCAAGAGCTTTTCTGGGTGCTTTTGGCCACATCTAACTCCCAATGGTGTGGATAAAATGTGGAGGCATGAGAGTAACCATAAGCTCCAGCCTCATCTCTGCATGGCTTTGCAGGGGTACCTTGAGAGGCTGTACTCAGAGGGAGGTTGTAAAAAGCCAAGTGCATCAGCTGGAACCAAGCAAGGCTGGGTGCAAAACAAAGGCAGACCACAGTTCACTTTCTCCTAGCAGAAGGAGGGCTGTTTCACTTTCCCACAGGCCTCACAGTTTCGCCTTCTACATGGCTGTTTCATGACAGCCTCCCCAACCTATCTGAGTCTCAGAAAGGGCAATTAAAATGAAGCTCTTGTTTCCCACTGCAGCAGCTCCAGGCTTAGGACAGCACTGAGCTCATTGCTGGCGAAAGGCTTCTCTACTGCTTGCGCAGGGACTGGTAAAATCAACCTCCCTGTGTTTCCTTAGCCTGAACATGCATTTATGGCTGGCTTCAGACATGAGATATCTGGCACATAGTTAAAGTTAAGTTTATGCTCCAGTTCCCAATCAAGAAACAGATATTCACCATGTGAACCGTGGTGCTAATCAGTTGAAACAGCTCAAAGTAAAACTGCTGTCTACTAACAGCGAGAGGGATTAGGTTGGTATAAATTACTTGGCAAATAATCCCACACTTCAGGTACATTTTAGAAAATCGTGACCTATTTCTGGATGACTTATCACTCCCACATGTGGCAGGATTCCTCCAATAAATCAGTTGTGATTATTATTATTATTATTATTATTGTGACAACCGGCTTTTGTCACCTTAAGTGTTCTGAGACAAGATGAAAGTACTGAAACTTCTAATGCCTCTCTGCAGAGTTGCTATTGTAGGAATGAAAAAGAGAAGAATGGATCAGTTTTTAGTAAAACCCATGGTTTATGTAAAGTGTCTGATTCAAAACCTATTTTTTATGTAGCCTTTCTTGTGGACTGAAATAGTAGGCTGCATTCAAACTAGACTTTGAGCTCAGTGAAAAGGAAACACTGATGAAAATCGTGACTCAAACACCCTTGCATCATTTAATTCTATTTGTTTTATTGGTGAGATACTACCCCAGCCCCATTCCACCACTGTAGAGAGAAATTTGGTGGAGGGAAGAAGGCCAGCCTTAGGCTGAGACAGCCACTGTGGTGGAATTTGGACCAAACCGAAGTCCATGAGGACTTTCCGTTAGCATACAAAGGGCCAGATTTTACCTTAATGTCCACTTCAAGTGCAGCCCTACAGAAGGAACTTAATTTCTGTTCCTCAAACAGGCATCTGTTGCAGATTTCAAGTTGTCGCAAGGAGAGCCTCTCTTTTCCCATTGCATCTACCCCAAGTGATGGAAAGCAGACATGCATTAGGGTTTGGGCAAAATCTATGCCCACTTCTCCGCACACGGATGGTGCGCTCCCCTCTCTTTGAACCCCCCATGCAGAATTCATGACACCTTTCTTGGCTGCTCCAGGAGTTTGTCTTTCACTAACCTGACTTTTGGGTCTTGGTATCTCTGCAGAAACGGCAGCTTCTGAAAAACATTTCAAACATTCTTGCCCAGGAGGCTTTTGTTTAACAGGCCATCATCCTTTGGGAGAAATGAAGCTATGAGGCAAACTCTACGAGCAGCAACTGCATATGAGTACTTGTGCCCACAGAGCTGCAGTGGCGCAAGCAGACATTGCTGCAGAAATCACTGTCCTGCTCTCATTTCTACGATCTCTAAGTAGCTTCCCATTTTCTATATATGAAAAATTATTTATAGGTATTGGAGAAGTGGTGACACAAACTCAACCTAAAATATCTTGCAGAAGAAAAGAGACAAAGTTCCTTGTTGCAGCTGCTGGACAAACCCCATTATTTGATCTGGCTCTGTTCCTCACATGAGCAGTGTCATGGTACTAGAGTCACTCAGTTCAAGGGAAAGCTGTCACCATGCTACACCATGAAGCAGTGGCTTTGAGATATTGCATCTTAGAAGAAAGGAGCCTGGCACTGAGCAGTCACAGCAGAAAGATATCTCTGAAAAAAAGCTGAAGCCAACACCTGAGAAGATACACAATAGTCATAAAAGATGCTCAGCCTGCAATGACTGATGAAATATGGATCAGTGTAATTGTTTCTTTGCTGCTGAAGTATATAAAAAAAAAGCAATGCAGAGACTCTAAGCATTGTATTACCACTGCACACTTCAGTGGCTACAGCTAACAGATTATCTTTATTTCCATTCTGACAGCACCAAGCAAGCTGATTTATTTTCTGTGCTATCTTATATATCAGAGAAGATATGCATAACCTAGAGTCTGTGGCATGGGATACAACAGATGAACTAAATGCACGCTTAACTAAAGCCTTCTACTGATTCACTTTGACTTTACCTGAGTGTTTGCTAAATCAAGCTCTTCAGAGCATTTGTGAGCCAGCATCCACTAAAAGTCTTTGCATGCGGTAGTGGTGATTTGTTGACGTGGCTCATATAAGCCACAATTGGCACTGATCATTTCCTGCTCCCCTTTCTTGAACTCTTTTGTCATACAGTTAACAAATATTACTCCCAATCAAGAAATGTGTGAGATTAGCAGATTTAGACAAGATCGGTTTCATATTATTTGCCTTTTGGTTCTGAAGCTCTGTGGAGGACATGTTTTCAAGCTTTCTCGTTAAACGCAAGATTTAAAAAACTACCTTTTTTTTTTCTTTAATAAAAAAAATAATAACACAATCACCTGCTTCCAGCAGCAGGGGCTTAAAATACAGGACCAAACATGGTGTGAAGTAGAAACAACGAATGATCAGCTTTTCTCACATGAGTAGTCCCTTTGAAGGCTAAATGCCTATACTCATGAGCAAAGCTACATGTATATTTGAGATTTTCAGAACCAGAACATGAAAAAAATATATAAAACTTAACTTACTCTTGAACTACAAACCCTGTATAAACTTACTTCATAGTTGGGGGAAATAACCCTTTTTTGTAAACTAAACATATTTTAAATCTTCTTCTCCTTTCCTTTGCAAAAATGCCTACTTGGATACAGATGTCTTGTAAGCCCTACTGTTTTAAGTCTTTCCTTAAATAACTCTGTAAATATTAAGAAAGCTTAAGGCAATAACAGAAGTTTATGACTTTTTAAAAGAGCTTGTTCCTTTTCCTCCTACATTATGTTTTTTTTCTTTTTAAAAAAGTCACATAACCTACATCTTTATCTGCTCCAGTCTCAAGGTTTCTATTTATAGTTTTTGGTTATGAATGTTTTTTCCTATGAAAAGGTCAGACCTCGCACATATACAATGGCGGAAAGCCCTGCTTATTAAAAAGCAGGCAGATGGATTTGTTAAAGAGAAGTCATTTCATAATGCAGCTGCTGTGAAAGGCGGCTGCTTTAGCAGAAACATCCTCATGCTGCTTTATGAGAAAAACAGGTAAAGGAGTTCTGTTTTGTGGCTAAGTAATTTTTCCTTTCCCAGCCTTCATCCTCACATACAAAGCACGTTCTTTACCTCTATTTGCATGCTTTGTCCTACACCCACACAGACACACACACATGCACCACTATACACATATACTCACACTTGTTCGCCCCAATTTTCCCACTGCTATTGCCCTGGAGAGGCTGAAGGAGGTGACAGTAGAATTTCAGCATCTCCTGCATGGATCAGCCACCTCCAGACTGCTACCCAGGGCTCACCAGACACCAGCCACTCTCAGCATTTCTTGACCAAAGTGGATTGAGAGTGCCTTAGGTCACTGGAGATTTGTGGTAGCTTGGGATGTGGATCCTGGCCTTGGGGCTGGGGTCTTCAGGCCAGGACCCAACTTGGCTGAGGCAGCTTCTGCTTAGGGTGACCTGGGAAGGAGTGGGTGTTGACTGACAGATGTCTTTCACGAGCACCCAGAGGAGCTGCATTGCCCAGCACAGGATGCTGCTTTGGAGGATGGGATCAGCCGGGGTTTCAGATCTTGACAACAGGATAACAGCCACCTGCAAACTCCTGCACAACAAATAACCAACAGAGACCTCTTTTATTTGATGATGGTAAAAGGATATCTTAGCTGCTTTCTTTTAGCCCTAAGTGAGGAGCTTTGATTAGCTGAACAAAAACCACTTCATCCCAAAAGCTTTTTTCTCCCTCCTTCCTTTCTGAAGCATCCTAAGCACTCCACACCTGCAGCACCCTGGGATTCTGGAAGCAGTGCACATAGACTCACATTTCCTAAACACCTGTGTTATGGAAGCCTTCTCCTGCGTTTTATGAAATCATATGCAAACTCCCCAACTCTTTAAAATGACATTTTGAAAGTGGCCACTTATCTCTAATTTCTGGCTACTTTGTACAAAATAGACCTCATACTCTGACCACTCTCTTCTGCTTTGAAGGAACAGCCTGTTCAGGAGAGGATGGGGTCACCGCTGAATGCATAGCATGTTCTCCCCCAGCCTCCAAGGGCGCATCCCACTCAGGCTTTAATTTCCAGGGGACTATTGTGGCATGTTCACTCTGAAGGGCTTTGCCTGCACCAGCTACTGCTCAGCAGCATCCCCAAATAAGTTGTCCCTGGGATTTTAAACTCAGGGGTCCACCTGTGCAAGAAATAATTTGCCCTGTTAGCATTTCCACCACTGCTACTGTCACGTCAATCCTGTGAGGAAAAAAGAGAATGGATTCACTGAAAACCTCTTTCTCTACAGTTGGCTCGGTGCAGCACCTCTGGGCTTACTCATCAGTTGCTTCTGCTACCATGAAGTAATGCTCTGGGTGCCTCCTCCACAGTGCCCTCCCATGGGATGCCAGCCCTGCTCTCAGTCTCACTAGCTGCATGTGAACTGACAGTGTCAGGGTGGCCAAGACTTCCCTGACAGGACCAGCCTGGTAGGCAATTGGTCTCATCAGCCCTGGTCAAAACCACTGACCTCCCTGGGGATGGTCACACGTGGAGACAGCTCCATCCACCCTTCACTTCACATCTGTTCCTGAATTAATCTCTGAGAATGGCCCCATACTCAAGGTTTAGATGTTCCTCCATGCGCTCATCCCAGATACCTTGGTGGGGGGTATGGGCCACAGCGATGGGGGCTCCAGGGCTCACATATTAAGTTCACCAAAACTCTTATTGTTACATGCAAGCAGAGCTAAGCAAACCTCCTGGTTGAATGCCATCTCACCTAAGCTTCCAGAAGCAGAACCCAACAATCTTATCCAATGCCAGTCAAGTTCTTGATGGAGAGATATGGCAGCTTCCACTTACCTGCAGCACAATATCAGTATCAGCAGATTATCACCTGCCAGCTTGCCACTTGCTTGCACCAACAGGGAGAAAACACAAATCTTCTGTAGCAACAAACCTCATGGGATTCAGAGCTTAGGTGGTGTGTGGATGTTTTGCCCCAGGTTAATCTCACCCATTTTGAAATCTTATCCAACATCAGAAGGGATCCCATAACAATCATCAGTATAGCTGTAAGAATGTCACTGGAAATTGGCAAAATATGCACAAGGAAAGTTGATCTAGTCCAAGAGTCAAAGTGATCCTGGAATTTGGAAATATGGAATGAAACATGGGCATCCGTGGCAGACCATGTAGGTGTTGTGTTCATTTCTTTATCTGCAGTGAAATCAAAAAAGAGGTTTAGTAAGACACGAGTGGAAAAACAAGAAGAAACAGTCTTTCCAGCTGACCTGCTGTGCCACTCTCTTGACAGTTGTTTCAGAGATGAGGT
>JBCJKH010045212.1:32388-45475 GCA_039877255.1 Loriculus beryllinus | reverse complement strand
CTTTCATTTTATGCTTTCTTTTCCATCCAATGCTGCATTCCTGGGGTCCTTACAAGGTGGCTCCTGTCTTGGTACTTTAGCTATTACTGACAAGTAAATGAATCTGTGTTATACAACCCTACACCCTATCACCATTTAGTGGGAGACGTTTTCCCTGCTTCCTGTCTGGAATCTGCTCCTCAATCACATTTTTTGAGCTCTGTATTCAGATTTATTCTTGCTGAAAAGGTCCAAGGAAGAGAGATTTCTAGTACTCTATTTGTACAAGGGTCTGCAACCAGGCTTCTAAAACATATCTGTGAACACAACATCAGGCTCTTTAAGTCCTGAGCTTTTTTTACCTTGGTGTTGGCACTGTTGGTTTTGTTTTTTTTGAGGTTGTTTACCTCATCTGAGTGGTATCAGTGTAATCCAAGATCACTCTTCAGAAGTCAATGGAATCATCTAACATAAACCCACATACATACATGGAATAAAAGCCTCTGAGTCCCAGAAATAAATCTGTAGCTGTTTGACTAGGCTGCCTTCAACTAACCACTGGGTAATGAAAACGTTCTTCGCTGTGAGATTGACTCCATTAGAGCTTTTCTTTCTCAAATCCCGGATTACATGAATAGATAGCTTTTTATTCTCTTTACTGTCTGTGGAACATTTCATCCCTCGCTCTGTGTGAAGTTTTAAATGTTAGATCCTCTTGGTAAAATCTGATAACAAGTCAGACAAAAGACAAGTCAAAGATTTTTGTAAGCTCAATCCAACAGGCCTGCTGGATGTTTCCCTGAGATGGCTTTTTATATGTGATATGCTGATGTCTGTGTGTCTATATGCTACTATTCGTAAGTTGTTCACCTCTCTTGGTGACACTAAACAAAATTTGTTGCTACGGCTTTCATTCCACACATTAATTATCTTTCAGAAAAGTTTAGCTACTTTTGACTATTCTGCTATAATCATAATTCACTGGTACAGTCAGGCTGGATAAATTCCGGTAATATTTTTAATGGAAGATTAGGGGCTGGAAGTAGGTTGCAGGAATTCTCTTTTTGTAGACATGATGCTGCTTAGCTAATGTTATCTACCACACTGCAAACCATTCCCCATAGCTGTGCTTTCTCTTTTATTTCTCATTTATGCTCAGTGGATATGAAAGCGTAACAGAGAAATGTCATGTTGCACATTATAATGCCACTGAAATGAGAGATACTTAACCTTAAATGAGAGTTTCTACAGATATTTCCAAAGGAGAAGTTAACCAAGTTGTCCAGTTGGGCTCTTCTGACCAAAAATCAGCTTTTAAAAAACACCTCACTGTGATTTGACAGAGATTTGAATACTACCCATTTTAGAAAAAAGAGTGCATTCACTCCACAGCCAGGTGAATGCTTTAATTTCTCCCTATAATACTTTCTTGCCTTCAAGGTTTTGTATGCGTGCTTCATTGTTACATGGCTTGTCCTATTGTGGTTTTGGAAGCAGAATTCTGCCTCTTTAATTTTTAACTGTTACTTAACGATGATCCGTTATCGGGTTTGACTTTTTTGTGACTTAATGATGACCATTAAACTGGATAAAAATGGGAATTTGAAGCGGGCAATCCATCTGATTTGGACAGAAATGAGATGGACTATCTTGCAAACATTTTACAAGAACTCTGGCTTTCTAAGCTACAGTAGTATTTACCTGACGACACACCTTCCACTGAAACCTTAGTTACTGTTTGTTTTGAATAACATGAAAAGTTAAGAAGAGCCTTAACATGTTACCCTTTACAGGCAATGCTCCAGTTAATAGATCAGTAAAGTCAATCTGATTTATGCGTTTCATCAGCTGCCCCCAGACACAAACATATTCTGCATGCAAAACAAGGAAATGCGTTGGCTCTTTGTCTTTTCTTGCACATCCCACTATGTACCCCCTCTCACCTGAAACAGCACTGTCTTGAAGAGATATTTCTTTTTAACTTGCAAAAACTCCCTGTTAACCAACAAACTCTTAAGAAAGCTCCCCCCAGTTTCCAGATTTTGAACTGGGTTAAAAATTAAACATGCTATATGAAAAATATTACTATGTTAAAATGGACTGTATTTGAAATACCTGTGTGAATACTTTAAAATATTGAAACCACTGAACTGTGATTTAGAAAGAGAAATATTTGGAGGTCTGTTTTGGTTTTTTTTGTAGCTGCATGAATCTTATTGCAGCGTGGGCTAGCCTCCATGTTTCTCAAAAATACAGGTGAAATTTGCTTTTAGCCTCATTATGGAAGTGAATGGATTTTCTGGTTAGGAATTGCTGTAGTCTTCACTGCAGAGGTTTGTTTCGTGGCTGAGGAAAACCAAGATGAATCTGACATGATTTTCTGTTGTTTGGTTGGTTGGCTTTGTTTTTCTGGTATGAAAAATGAAGTAGAATAGATCTCCTCTGTTCTCATGGAGCTCTACTGCCTATTTCAAGATGACTTTCCAGCATTAAATTTTTCAGCTCTAAAACTACCTAGTGTTCCCCTTCTTGCTATTGTCAGAAAAAAAAATGTGACCTTTCCATTCACATTTTTATGCTTATCTTGAGGCTACACAATACTTACTGTTTCTTGGCCAGACATAAAATTTACAGACAGCCTTAATGAGATCTGTTTATATTAAAGAGAATCTGACTTGTTTCAGCCATACATCTTTTGAGTTCAGCAATTTGCTGACATGTAATTTGTCGACATGTAATTTGTCATGGGCTTGGGTGATGTCCAGGGAGAAATATGAGGACCGAAACATATAGGCTGCGTCCAAACTTCACTCCCTGCCCCCTTGTAGTGGAAGGGCATTTCAGACACATAGCACACCTGCTTTTAACCATACATCCATTCGTGCACATGCACAAATAGAGGTGTGATGGCCTTTTCTGTATCCCTGTGCCATTACAATGATGTTATGAGGACACTTCTGATAATTCTGCATTTTTTGCCATTGTATTTACTGAGGTCCATCTGATGCTGCGTGAATGGGGGGTTCCCAGCATCTACAGGGATGTATGATTTACTCACTATCCTGCAATCCCCTTTTTATTCTGTCTTATTAAATCAGCTATTTTATTATGCTGTTTGTTGTCAGGCCCTTCTTACTGAGATATGAAAAGAACCCTGTGCTGTATCTCTACCTCTCATCCTACATCCCTCAGTATAGAACAGAAGCCAAATTTTAGGCTAAGTTTTTGGGACAGGAGTTGGCTTTTCTCCTCCCTTCCATCCCCCTCATGAGAGCAAGAAATCTACAGTTAGCATTCAAATTGTGCTAAAAGGTTTTCTTTACCCTGCATGTCGCAATCAAAACCAGCTGCTGACATGCATGTGGACAATTACCCTAGTTTCCTTCTCTCTTAATCCACTGTATGAAAACGTTTGGGGTTTTTACTTCAGGAGTTTCTGTGCAATACTCTAAAGCTAACTTTCTACCAGATGATTTTGTCTGCTCTCAACAAGGCTTGGAAGAGTGGCAGCACAGAGCTTCCTATACGTCATAGCATTATTCTAATTCAGCTTTACAGCCTGGCCGTCTAATAGACTCGGAAGTCCATGACACAGTTGTTGCCTAAGCGCTTCATTAAAATCTTCAACAAGCTTTACAAAAGTTAGGTAAGCATTAAATGATCCACTTTCATAACACTTTTCCAAGTAATTTAGAAACTGATTTACATCACAAATACGGTACTATATCTCAGGAAACCAGCAATTCTGTGGGGCCCAAATGATATGGTATTTGGTATTTAGAAAGATTTATGATAATGGCATTCCAATATGTGTCAAATTAGGCACTTATAAATCACTGGTCACATTGAATATCTGAATTTAAGTGATTTCATTAAGCCTAATACAAAAAGAGCCTGCCAAATCAATCTCTTTAGATGTCAAAATTGAATGTTTTAGGAATAATATTTTTAAATATAAATAATTATACTTAAAATAATCCCATGGTTCATTCATTTTAAGGACCTTTAAATCATTCCAGTCTTGCATCTAATTTCAAACTTGCAAGCATTATTAAAGTGACTTAAAGTGTTTAATGCAATACATATGGGATGGTAATGTTGCTAACTCCCTCAGGCGTACGCTGAAAACAAATGTTTTTTCAATTTATGCAGTAAGAACAGTACTTCCTCCTAATGACTGAACACCAGACAAGTTTCAGAGGACTGTTATTATTCTTATTAAAAGCATTTCCAAAACTCACGATGAGCTTTGAAAGAAAATCTCTGTTATTCTGCTATCACAGTTCCCTATTGGCGTTTATTTAAAACACACTGATGTTTGTCCAATGAACCTTAAAGGAAATGGCACAAGAACAAGCAGCAGCTAGACCAGCCTTCAAGAGGCTGTCTATGCACATCCATGTTCTTCAAGTTCACAACATCCAGCCTATTATTTTTTTATTGTTTTACCAAAAACTATCCCACAGCTGTAATAAGCCATCATACATTTTCAAATAGAAGACTTCTGTTTATTTTCAATTGTTAATTAATCTTTAATTTCTGCAACCAGAAGGAATGAGTACGTGATAACGAGAAACTCTTCAGACCTAAAACCACTGCTAAGTTTAAGACTGACAACCATCTCCATTAAGTTTTTGTTCATGTTTCTGTTTTGAGTTTTCTTGTTCAGTGAACATTATGTATACATTTTGCATGTCTGTATTTCCACTTCCCTGTCACTACTTCAAAGTATTTGTGATCAGAGCTGCAAATAAAACCACAGAAAATAACTGCCTGATATCCCTGGATGTATCGATTAATACTTACAACTATTCGGTATTACTGACCATCACAGAACTAGGATCTCCTAACAGAGTCAAGCAAGCACTTGCTGCCACTTTACTGTGGGCTCCATCCTGGAACACCTGCTGCAACCCACACTGTCCTATACAGAGGAAGATGCAGAGCTGCAGTAGCACCTGTGGTCACACTTTCCTTCATTCCATGCAATAAATTCCTTTAGTAGATTTTTATTCCTGCTATAGTTACAGATCAGGGCTGCTTGCCTTAATGCAAGCAAGAAAGCAGGGAAAAGAGGCAGGAAAGAGCTTGAGCTAGACAAGAAGAGAACTTAACACTTGTCATGTTTTTCTCAGTTATAGTAGCTAACTAGGCATATAAATAGGGATGAGAAGAGATAACAGGCTGCCTGAGCACATCCATCCCATCCTCATTGTGCCTTCTGGGAGAACACGAACTGGTGGAGGGAACAGTCTATGTCAAACCTCATTTTCTGGTCTGTTTTTGCAGCTACCTGTCTTATTGCAAAGACAGCAAATGATAAGAGTGACAACGTATCCATACCTCTTTTCCATAGCGCCAGAGGTCCACACTTCTTTGTGCCTTCAACAGTTCTTTGTAAATAGAGCAGATCTCCATTTTCTCTCAGTCTGTCCTTGCATTGGAGAGTCACTCCACCACCAATTAGTGTAATCTCCAGATTTTTAGACTGAAAATCCCTAAGAAATGAAAAGAACTCAGTTATCGAAAGAGCTCTGGACTAACTTCCCAATAGTGCTAGTTTCCTATCTTAGCATTTCTCATATTACATTTGAAATAGCACCATTTTATATAAATAAACAAAATGTGACTTCTCCCCTCTAATCCCCAAATTGTAACACAACTAGAATTTGAACATTCACCTGTAATTACAAAAATTACAGTCCACATAGCATTGTAAAATAAACTGCTTCTGATCCTGACCTAATACATCACCCAGACTTGTCTTCATTCTGATACATTTCATGCGGGTGTGAATTGCTTCTCACTATTTCATTTGAAGCCTTCAATTCAATATAATATCCAGAAACAATTCCTACTATTTATCTCACTGTGGATTGTATGTGATCTACTGCAACTTTATTAGAAGGTAACGTGATTTAATTTTTGTGAAAAACAATTCCTTGCTGTCAGAATGTGGCTGAAAAGTATTTTCTAACCTATCTTCTCTCCAGCAGCATGCCAGAGTTGGCTAGGATTAAAATCTCCACTCTTTCATTATTGTTTTAATAGTTTTTCCTTTTATACAGCTTTCAAGCAGGATCTGGGGGATGCCAAAGCATTATAAAACTTCCCTAGGAAAGTTACAACTGAAAGAAAACATTTTGAAACAAACCTGATGGAGTGTAGTTTGCTCCTGAGTTTTGCAATTCCTAATGAGAAAAACACCTCCGCTCCTGCTGCACATGGATAACAGACAGCCTCTGCTGCTTCACAGCTGGCAACAAACAGAACCCAGGGGTTGCAGAGCTTAAGTAGGAGTCATCACTGTTTTTAAGTGCTTATGAAACCATTAGGATCAGTGCTTTAACTGTACTGCTTATTTTGCTTTCTGAGTTGAGAACCCTGTGACGGCTGGGTTCTGAAAAGTGTAAAGAGATGAACTAACTGATTTCTAGTTTTCAGCTAAAAGTAGGACTACATCTTTGGTAGCGAACAGACACTGACTACCACATGGCTA
This sequence comes from Loriculus beryllinus, assembly GCA_039877255.1. NCBI lineage: Eukaryota > Metazoa > Chordata > Aves > Psittaciformes > Psittacidae > Loriculus > Loriculus beryllinus. Next base: position 38,997 of record JBCJKH010045212.1, on the reverse strand, counting down.
CTATGACAGAAGAAACTGTCCAGATAATTGACAGTTTTCAGTTTCTTGAGGACTGCATCTCTGAGTACTGAGTCTACCTGATACAAATCTTAACTTGACAAAAGCATTGTATTCTATCGAAGGCTCAGAGGTTTATTTGTTTTTATCCCCTTCTGTCCTCCCCCTCATTTTCAGCTGTTCCTGGTCTTTGGAAGCTGCCTGCTTGCTTCAACACTTCTTCACTCTGTGCTCACCTCTGTTAGCTGCCCACTGCTGGGCCTCTGTGCAGGACACTGGCAATGAAGGTTTAGCCACTCTCTCTTTATTTTGATTGATTTTGCCATTCTGCCACAAAATCAATTGGAATCTAGGCAGAAAACATTCCCAAGACTCCTCATCTCTCTTATACAGTTCGGCCCTTAAAGCCAAATGCCAAAAGCTACCGAAATGCCAAATACCTCCGAACCTTTTTCTTAATACCAATAATGTAATGAGTAAATGAGCAAAAACTGAGGCACAGCCAGCTATAACCCAGATTTATTCACTGTAACTACTGCCCCAACCTAGGAAAATGTGCTTTCTCCTGCTGGGTTCTCTCTTGTTTTCACATTTCTTTACAGTTTCTTTTGGGAAGAACTCTTTTGAGAGTTATCCAATAAGGCTAAACCATCTTTTTGTACTAAGCATTTCCAGTTTTCTGAAATATTTATGTTACTTTATACCTTATAAAGCTGACGTGGCCTGCTCAGATAATTCATCTTCTTAACACATTTTCCAAGGTTGACTTGAAAATATTAACTTTATCTGGGTTTTTCTCAACAACTTAACTCTGGTCATTTAATATTAGGAAGCCATTACTTACTAATGGGAATGCAAGAATTTGAGAACTTTTTACTATCTGAAAATGTAAAACATTACTGGTTTTGTTATAGACTTAAAATAACTTAATTACCTGTTAAATTGCTCCCAGTCTTCCAAGACATGAAGTGACATGGTTTAGTGATGCACCTGGTGGTCCTGGGGTAACATTTGGACCTGATAATCTTAAAGGTCTTTTCCAACCTAGTTGATTTTATGATTTTAAGGCAATTCATTATTATTAGCAATGTAATAAGGTGGATTGCTAACTCCTCATGGTAAAGTTACAGTGAAATGCTTAATCAAGCCCTGTCTCATAGTGCTGTGGTTTCCCACTGATGCAGTTGTGTTACCTGTATTAACTCTGCAGAATCTGCTGCAACAAACACCTCCTTCCTTGCTTTGTGCATATTTCAACCCTGCAGAGAAGGAAGTGTCAATGATCAGTTCATAGGAGTACAAGTTTTCCACCACAGAAAAGAAGAATTTGTGGTTTAAAAAGCAGTATAATCTTAAGGAAATCCATTCTGATGAACACTGGTGGAAAAATGGTTTTCTGTAAGTTTGCTTTGAGTGAGGCACAGCCTATAAAAAGCACACTGGTGATGAATTATTAATGCAATAAGCCAGAAGGCTTAAGAAGAAAAGCCCTGTGCTCCCCCTCTAGGAGAAGGGAAAAAGTAGTGCGGGAAGGCTTCATTTACATAAATTATTATTCAGCACTGATGCATTTTTTCCACTTAGCATTTTGCTATAGTAAGAGTCTGTATTCTGAGCCTAGGAGTACTGTGTGATGCTTGTGAGGGTGCAGGAGTATGAAATGATTGAGAAAGACATAGCTGAGGGAAAGTGATTGCCCTGAACAAACTCTTTTAGGTATGAAAATCAAAGCCAGTAAGCAAATGGTCTGATGGGCTCCTTGCAGAGGTCCTGTTTTGCTCAGAGATGCCAAATGCTCCACAAAGAAGATGTAGCAGGACAAGATCAGAGGTGACAGCTTTGGACAGAATCTGGCAGCAGAAATTTGTCTGAACCTAAGCAAGGAGAAAGAGCAAACCTAGCCCTGAGATGATCTTGAGTCTGGAAAGGGGATTTGAGAAAGTAATGGTGAGAATCTCACGACTGAAGTGCTGTATTTCAGAAAGCCAAACAATTCATAACTGGAGCAATGTAGCACCAGCCATATCCCTGTCAAATTCTTCAAATTATAGTTATTATCTTCATTCAAATGAAAGTAAGACTTCTCCACTAACATAAAATTAGTTGCAGCTAGCCACTCCCAAGAATTACTGCAAGCAGTGAAGGAGAGGTAAGGGCAAGCAGTGAAATCAATACCTAGATTTCAAATAATGTATTAACTTTCCAACTTGAAAATGGAGCTGCAGTTGCATCTGTATCTCAGACTATAAGTTCCTAGCTGTGTTTCTGAATGCAATCCAGCATACTGACATCAACATCTGGCAGTAGAAAAAATGCATGTTAACCTGCATTCATGCAGTTCTAGACATACTACTGTGAGAGGACATTACTACAGTTCGTTTTGCCAGGTGTTAGCTAAATATTGATAGAAAAAGCAGTGGTTTATAAAATAGTCTAGGTGCAAGATGATCTGGACTTCATTTTTCTTAGGGAAAGGAATGCAGATTCGGATTCTGTTCAGGGACGTTAATCACAGGGTGGCACTGAGTGCTGGACACTCACCCTTCACACCCAGAGGCTGGGTAGCACTGTTCCCTTCTGCAGCAAAGACCACAGCTATGCCTTGGCCAGTCAGTTATCGTAGCCTTTGTTTATGCTACAACCATCTAGTGACTTGAACCAGTTATTTATCCTAGTTTTCACTTGTTTTCAATGCCTTAGAGGTTTCAGTAACTTCTGTCACTGATTTCCTCTTTACTAAGCCATTCTTGGGTGCTCCCAAAATTGTGCTTTGTGCCAACTGCCTATTTTGTCAAGACTCCGAAATGAGCGACTTTTATTCTTTGTACAAATCTCTATCTTTCCTTATGCTCAAATGCAAGCGCAGCTTTGTCAGCTCTGGGGCAAAGATTACTTTACAGTTCTTTAAGAATGTTCTTTTTTTTTTTTTGGAAAGCCAACCTCACTTTGCATGAAATAAAACAGATGCACTTTAAAACTTTCCAGTGGTTTTTGTTTCCAGTATGCAAATCTGAGTATTTGCAGAATTCATTATATTTCCCTGAAGTTTGTGCAAATGTTAAAGTAGCATTATTCAATTATGTAAAGCAGCAGGAAAGCTTTTCTTCTTTGTGTCTTAATATAATAGCGTAAGTCAATATTCATGCTAATATTAACTGGAAAATTAATACCATTTCATTATTGTTGTCACAAACAATAAATATAAAAGCCTGAGTAAGTGGATAGACAACACTCCAGATTCCCCACTTCATAAGATTATTTTCAGTATTTATTTATACTTCAACTAGACATGAGTTAAAATCAAGGGTGCTAGGCAATCTGTATTTAAAAGCTGGGATAACAGCTTACCTATGGTCTCCTCTTATCCTAGAAGAAAAGTATAGTGGGCTTCTCTCCATATGCAGAACTCCACTTATTTTAAAGTACTCCTCATGCCCCAGGTGCTCTTAGGATAGACCAATAGGCCATTAAATTATATAGCCTGTATCAAAGACATTTGCTGGAGGCTTGCGGCTTTGTCTTTTATGATTATTGTATTTCAAATGAACACACTCATATCATTCCAGCTCTTACCCAATTTGGATTTAGCTAAAGTGAATATAAATATATGCATAAATCTGCAAACACAAAGGGAACAGCACAGACGAAATTTATGCTCTTGAAGTCTATGCTAACTCAACTCTAACTGGTTAAAATTAGTTTTAGCTATGTAAACTTAGAGTAGTAGTAAATAATTAATACACGTATCCACAGCTCTCTCCATACTGATTTTAAACACAAGTGAGTTCTGCTTAATCCTCAAATCACAAATATAAGCTAAGGATAGGAGACTCTTCATTGGGGAGCTGAAGGCTTGCATTGACACTACCCTGAATTTCACTGACCTATGGGATGCTCCTGATTCTCATTATTAAAAGTAGACTCAATGCCAAGGAATGAAGTGAAAGTTACACCTTGGGATAGAGAGTTAAATGGTGACATCTTGCTTCTTAATATAGATCTTAATCTTTACTCATCCATCTCTTTTATAATAGAATTCACAAGGGCTATAAAAAAACCATGTAAATGAGATAAAAGCAGGTTTTTTTCATATTGCTGTAATCTTGTATTTGCAACAAAGGATTATTCAGAAAGCAATTCCTACAAAAGAAGAAAGCAGGAAATATACCAGCGTGCATATGCATGCTCTCTTTCTCTTTCCCTCAATTTTTGCTCCACATATATAATGCTAATTTTGCCTCATATCTTGGTAATTTCAAACTGCAGCAAGACAGATACATCTCTAATATGTCTCATAATAACAGCTAGAATAGATGTGGCTATGAATTTTACAGAAAATACACTTGGATATTGTAGAAACTTTACTGCTAAATACAAGAATGTAGTAACTGACCAACTAACAGCTGCTTGTGATAGGTAATACAGGCTGAACAACGTAAGGAATTATATACTCAGTGGGCACTGAGAGACTTCCCTTCTCTTACGATCCAATGCTAGGGTGCTGTGTGCTCTTAGAAAGGTCTTTTCAGTACTGATCTCTTTGTTTCCCACTTTCTGATCATCCTTCCTGTATAAAACACATTCTGGTATTGGACCATCCCTCTGCATGCAATGGTAAAGCAGTTGGTACTGATATCTGATCTCTAAGAACAGGAAAGTATTGCCTTAGTACCACGGTTTGGAAGTTTTTTTGCTTTGGTTCGGGTTTTTTTTTTCCCCATAGTTATTGCACTGAAAATGACAAAAATCCTCCAGGGCACTAGAAACTGGTGTTGACGATTGCCAAGTGATATTACTTCCCCTCTGAAGGTCACCCACAGGATAAGCAGGATGTTATAAGCCACAGCATGGCTAAGCAAAATGTCTTTCAGAAAAGACTGAAATCCAGTGTTGCTAAAGACATTAAATTTGCAGTTATTTTTGGACAAAGAAGGACCATCCAGAGACTAAAACTGAATAATTTCCCCTGCCTGAATCCCTTCTCCATCTTCATCTGGATAAGCAGGTAATGGTTTCTGCAGTAAATATGTCACACAGTGTCATGAGTCCTTAATCAGTTTGTGATTGCAGTGGAGCTGCCTTTCAGTATTATATCCCATTGCTAAAGCAGGTCTGTGTTAACATCACATAGGAGCAACGCTATAGGACAAGCCTGCCACAGGTGTTGAATGACGCACAAGGAGAAAGGAGACCTTGTGCCCCAGGACCCTTCACAGATGCAGTGGGATAGATCCAGTTCAAATGCAACCCAGCCAAGGCTTGTCCCCTTCTGCTTACATGGTACCTGTGTCCCTCATTAGGTGTGAGTAGGAAGCCCCTGGCAGAAGAAATCCAAAGGCTTTCCTTTCTTTTATTTGAGTCAAGACTACAGAGAAGGCTTTTCTCAAGTTTGCAAAGCTCTGTAATAATGGACTTCCTTATTACTATGAAGTTCTATGCTAAATAAACTAAGCATTATTCAGGACTCAGCTTTGGATGCGCTTGCCTAACTCCAGTTAAGTTCTAACAACTAAAAACCACACAGGCCTTTTTAATTAAGATGCAAAGCTTACAATACATTTTAGTCCAAGGCAGCCAGGATTTAACTGCTTCACTACTGACACTGCATAAACTCCAGAAAGCTGTTATTCATTAATGGGTATAAGGAAACTCACCCTCTGTAATTAACATGCCTCAGCGAAGACTGTAGTCTTTACCACACTGGATTGTGAAAGAATATTGCACAAAAGCAAGTATCAGCTTTTTGTGACTCAGAAATTGTTAATATTTTCACAGCCTTTCATATACCACTGTGTTAAAATTGGAATCTTGTCCTTCCTGGTAGTGCCTTAGTAGAAAAGTAAACTAAATAAGAAATACACATTGCTTTATTAAACGGTCAGTGAAAGTGCTAAACTTTCTTTCACTTTCACTTTCAATTTAGGAATGTTTTCTGGGAATAGTTAAGAGGCTGAACAAACAGCACAGGTTTTAATGGGAAAGCAAAAGAAAATAAAATTCTAGATAGTTTTCTGATGCCAGAAACACCACACGTGGCCTCATGCCATGTCACCAGGCATGCAATGTCTCTCCCTACCAGGCAGTTAAGGAAAGTAATTGCTCTGCAAGAGTCTGATACATTACTTCATTGACTTTACATTGAAAAGGCACAAAACAAACTACTTTAGGATACAAAGGCCTTGCAGAAATCCCAGAAAAGCCTGGACCAAGCATCCTGCAGGAGGAATGCAGCTGCAGTTCACTGGGAAGGACTAGCTGTGAGCAACATGAACACAAGCCGCTGCACTATCTCATCTGGAGATAGGGGAAGAGTGGGAAGTTATCAGCTATCATTTTTTTACATTGAGTCTTATTTTTTATAATATTTATATCTTGTATACGCTTACTATTTATTGATATCTGCATTTATTATTCATATAAGGAATAATATGAATATTATATTCATATTATAATATGAATATAAGGGGAGGGACTCTTCATTAGGGACTGCAGTGACAGGACAAGAGGTAACGGGTTCAAACTTAAACAGGAGAACTTTAGATTGGATATGAGGAAGAAATTCTTTACTGTGAGGGTGCTGAGGCACTGGAATGGGTTGCCCAGGGAAGCTGT
>JBCJKH010045212.1:0-21948 GCA_039877255.1 Loriculus beryllinus | reverse complement strand
CAGCTACCAATTAAAATACAAATTAATAAGTAAATTGTTTTTGTTGATTTTTCTATCAAAGACTTAGAAGTAAGCAGCTCCTAACACATGGAATTCTGCAAAAGAATCCAGGTGTGAAGGACCTTTCCCAGTACAGTAACATAAGAAGTAGAAAAACGGGTAAGTGCACATAGGTACGGTATTATGATTAAATCTACCTGATCAAAACAGTGGAAACATCAAAACAGGTTGCTAGCTAACACCACTGTGTAAGGTTCTGTGGGTAGCAGTGGGTTTACATCAAAGGAGGATTTGCTTGCACTTTTTACATCCTCTGTTCTGCACATGGTCTACAGAAGTGCACAACAAACTGCATACAGCCAGGAATGCTGCATGAAAAGTGAGGAATCAGTAAAGGAATATACGTGCAGATGATGGGGCATTATGTACTGATGTGCTCTGTGGCAGGATTACTGCTATCAGCTGAATCTATACATTTATCTTTGCGAAGTTCTACAGTCTTGACATACCCATGGCAAATTGGCAATAGTAAAAAACAACTTTACATTAAACAAAGCCAAGTACTGCCTTGTTAAATGTTGATGCAGTCAGGAAAACAAACTGTTTGTAAAAGTAGCACATAACATTAGCCAAAATAGAAACTTAACAGCTTAGGCAAACTTTTCCTGGACAAATGACAAGAACTAAGTCCTGCTCTCGATGAAGTTAATGACAAAAATCAAGTGAATTAAATGGGGACACTGGAATGTATCCCTCAATTTTCTGAGAGCTATTTACACCATCTGCTTATTAATTCATACCCTCAGGACTTATTCTTAGGCTACAGCTTGTGAGCAGCTTCAAACAAGTGACATTTTATGCCAAAAAGTCAGCCTAGCAGAGGATATGATTTCTGTTACTCCCTCCAAAATCTGAGCTAAAGATTCACTTGAACTCCTCACAACAACTTAAAGCCCTTTTTTTGTGAAACAGAAAAATGTAATCTGCCATGTTTCTAAGTACCACTTTCTATGCTGTGTGATTCTAGCCTGATTCAACTTTGCTTGAGATAGAAAGTCTACCTGTAAAACGGTAGTGCCAGTAATGTGTAATTACAACACAACATCCTTCAGATTCAACTGGTTGTATTTTACATCAAGAAAGGATGATGCCCATAAACCAAGTTCCAAAGACAGTTTTCTCAGTGTTTTCAATACATCTGCACTGCTAGGACAGAACAAACAGTAGAAAGGGACCTATACAGACATCCATGGTCCTTATAAGGTTTTGTTTGCATTAGGGCATGAATTTAAGATGGCTACAACCCATTTATCCTAGCCACTGTCAGAGGACTGGAGAAATGAGATGGGACTCAACCACTATCCATATAAAACATTACTCTGAAACATAGGGCACTTTGTTCCCATAATGATAGAGCTTGTCAGATAACATTGATGAAGCTTTAACATTATTGTGCCCTGAAGTACATTTCATTGTAGCTATGGAGTTTGAGATGAACAAGGGCCTTGCCTTATTTTTAAAGAAATGCACTCAGAATTGCTTGAAACACCAAACCTGTAGCAAATGATTACTATAGTGAAGTCAGACTATGATGCTTAGTCAGACTAAACATCACAGCCTATATACCACCTAAAAGAGCAGCTCCTGTGCTGGCTCAAGAATGCACTCTTTAGGCTTATGTAGGCATACTCCTACCCCTGTTCCATACCGTCTACATCAGCTGAATTAGTTGTTAGAAAAGGTAACAGATGAAGCTGCAAATGGGAGCTCCTCCTTTATCTGTTTCACGCAAAGCCAGTCATTTTGTTAGTGCAACATGAAAACATGCTCAAATGCATGGAAAGAATGATTCCATGGCATGCGATCTCTGCTGGGGCAGGGCAGTTTCAGATATCGGGCTTCTCAGCAGTATAGCCTAAGGCAGTGAGCTACCATAAACAGTTATAAATGCTAGGACTTACCAGGAAAAATGGGGGGAAAAGCAAGCAAGCAAACAAAACACGAAAAGTTAAATATTTTATCTTCAGAGTTCTGCAACACATGGCATTTTAATGCCAAATCAGTGCATGCTGCTTTTCTTCACCGCAACAGCACTGAAAACTCAACTATTAAGCAGGACAACACAGACCATGGTAAGCAGAGAGATGCCAGGAAAGCACGGTCTTGATTTGCACAAGGTGCCAAAAGCCCCAAGCAATGGCCCCCAGGTACCCAGCTCACCTTCTCGCAGTAATCAATAAGAACTCACAAAACGCCAATGAAAGCCTGGCAGTACAAAGAATTTGTGCCATGTACTTCAGCATGGTAAGGTGTTCTAGGATCTCCTAAAGGAGCAAATAAAAAGGTGACTGACACAAGTGAAAAAAGTCCAACCCCAAACTCAGTGTGTATTGAGGCAGACTCTAGGGAGGAAAAGCATTTTCTTCTAAACATTTAAACTGAAGCAGAACATGAGTTTCCACCGCAATCTGATCCTGAAGAAACTCATGTTTTAATTACATCTTCAATACAGAAGTAACTTTAAAAATAAATGCCCATCTCCTTTTTAGTGTAAACGCAAATAATAAGGGCTGCCTCTAATGCTGCTATGGAAATGGTAACATTTTCAACGTTGTAAGCCTCATCTGCATTATTCAGAAGTTTCACAATACATTCATACATCCACATTTGAATGGACCACAGCTATTTATTGAAATGATCAAATAACTATTTACTTTAAAATGCAGGCTTGCTCTTGATTGATCGTACTCATTAAATGCTGTCTGCCTTACAGGGATAGCAAAAAAAAATCAACACACATCAGTACTACTTTTCTTTGAGTGTGTGCATGTGTTTGTATGTGTTGGATCTGATCACTGCCGATTTATCTGAAGGCAAATGAGCTAATTCACATTGTTATATGATCTTATTTAAGCTTCTGATGGTGTTTACCTGCCTAGATAGAAGCGCATTGTCTATTAATTCATTTTACTCTGCCAAAAGTATAAAACAGAATCTCACAAGACTGCTACAAATGCTTCACATAAAATAGAAGAGTAAAAATGTCTTCATCTTATTTAACCTTGACTTGGCTGTATCCTATTACTCTAAAGCTCACCAAGGCTTCTTACAGGTAGAATTAGTTCTTAAATTAAAAATTACTGAAGAAATTAACTGACACATGCAGGTTATCCTCCTTTTTATAGTAACCTATATTCAATCTTCTTAACCACTGTGGCACATTGTTGATCCTGAGTCTTATGGTAAAGGAGAATTAACTATAGCACATTAGATTTAAATACTGGTAAGAAACCGGAGACTTTATGCCTTCAGGAAACAGAAGTTTTGAAATAAAATTTAGGGTGAGTAATGAGAAATGTGTCGTCACATGTAAGTGAATTACTGCACTGTTTTAAATGAGTAACCAATGATTAAGAAAACTAAAATCACTGTGATGACACCTTTCCTCATTACTTTTCACTTACACATCCAGAGCTGGGTATGTTTTCAATTTTGGAAAATGAAAATGTGGGCACAACTCAGGATTTCTTTAGTCTTTGTCATGAATTTTTAGTTGCTATTTTTAGATGAAGAACTTAGCTGCAAAGCAAATACACATCCAGACAGAAAACCTGAATCCTCTGTTTTCTAAGTGAACGGTTGTTCATTGAAGCCAAAGATAGAGATCTTTGGTTTTGGCATATTACAGTCCATTCGATGTCCACTAATTAATCCCAGACTGAGGATTATTCCTATTCCTTTCCTTTGCATGATAAATTGACCTTCCTTTTTGCTGAATGCATCTGGCTTTTGCTGTTGCTAACATACAGACTGCCTGTGGTTTATCCGGCCATACACTCATGATGACAACAGAAACTCCTAGGTTTGGATCTATTATTTGCTGTGGCACCTAACCAAATTTCGTTAAGGAATGATCCTGAAGGAAGCTGGAGATGCATAGCTTGGGAGACTCCACAAGTTGGCAGCATGTATCAGTGAAGTGCAGGGAGAGCTTAGTGTTAGTAAAACACTGAGCAAAAATCTTTGATACTGAAGAGAGCAGGCTTCAAGCTGCAACCAGTCAAAATACAATGTCAGCTATACTAAATGTGTCATCTGCAGAAAGAAGCCTAAACAGTAGGATGGTATGGAAAAAGAAAGTGAAAAGGAAAAGTACACGTGAAGGCAGATTTATTTTTCAACCTTGAGCTGATTCTTGTCTTTACAGGAAAGAGAAGTCCCTTAAGCTTAACATACAAATGCTCTATGCAAGGCTAAGTAGAAGTAAGAACAATGCTTCTTCAGAGTTCATTATACACAGTCGCTACGTGACTCTTGCTTCTGAAGAAATCCAGTTAAAGCTTATTGGCATCCTTAATCACATCAATGCTTATTTTGATCCCTTCATACCAGTAACTCTAAAAAAGTTTACAGAAAAAACTGCTCTTTGATAACGAAATAAATGCAAATAAGGACACTGGGGAGTTTAAAAGCCTGTCTCTAATTGATTGTAAACTGATGACAGTGAAAACTGAAAGATTTGTTTGAACCAGATGTTTGTTCTACAGAGCTGTTCAACCATCAAAAAAAGAATGTCTCCTGAATATTTACTAAATGAGGATTAATGAAAGAGTATTAAAGCTTCACAAAACCTTTTACCTTCTCTGCTAAACAAAGAGTCCCAGATATTGTAAAGAGGGCTGCCATCAAAGCCATAGATTCACATTTGGATCACAGGAATGGGTGCATACATTGGGGAACAGTAGTGTGCAATGTGGAAAAATGCTTTGGAACCTGTCAGGGAACTCATGGCTTTCCAAGGGCAAAGGTTTAGAAAACAACTGAATTGCAATTCAAGTTTTGGAACAAAAACTGTGCATCAGAAACAGTCTAAACAGTGATCCCCTAGGGCTGGCATTCAGGGAATGCCTCCAAAATGTTATGGACTGCATGCTGCTTTTAAGTTACTTAAATCAGCTGTCAACTGTGTAGGGAAATAACTGTGTTTCACTTCCATGCAAGCAAAGGTTTAGAGGGGTGAAATGGGACTGTTACCTTTTTCAATTTATGGTTAATGCAAGGAGAGGTTTGGGGGATGTGCAAGACAATCCCTGAAGCAGAAAACAAAATCAGACTTGGACATTAAGAAACCCCCTGCCAGTCCTGATTAAAAAACCAACTGTAACTAACAGACAATTCAGTGTCAAACTCAGAGACATGTTGTATGTTTTCTAAGCTGTATGAAAAACTAAGGTTGGAAGTACATACTAAGAACTAAAGTAAACAGAAAAGAAAGTCCAAAGTATGCAGTTTTGGAACCTATATATTCTTAACTCTGCTCTTAAATGCTGTTACAGGAGGTCTAACATGGCAGTAACGGAAATACCAAGGGTACCGAAGAAAACTTCATTTTCCAACCCCCTTTAACCTAATTTACCTTGAATCTTCTCAGAAAAGTAAGGATATGTTTCCTTTTTCTGAGGAGATCTCTCAAAGGTGTTAAAAAAACCCCAGACTAGAAATCATGATCCTGATAGTCTGACAGCTTGAAACCCATCTGGCAAGATGAGGGGCACCCCACTCAGTCCCTCGCCTTCACACTATTCCTAGCAGCTCTGCTAGAAGGACAGCACCACTACTTGCTCCTGCACCTTGATCCATTCTGATAAATGAAGACACCTCAAGACACCTAGAAACTGGTTTTCCTTACTTGGAGAGCCACAAACAAATACTTTTATTAGATGTTTCATGGCAGCTGCTCTGTTGTATTGTACAGTCTATTTATCTGCTGTTTTAATTATTAAAGCATAAAACAAACTGTCTCTTAGGGCCCAGCAATGGTTGGGGTTAAGCCTGAGAGAGTAACAACCATTTCTGAGGAGGCCAAAAGTTTCAAAGAGTTATTGCTTCCAATGAAAATTTGGAAAAGTATCTCTGGTGAAACTGTTTCCTGTAGATTGGGCAGGACTCCTGCAGCTTCTGAAACGAAGCCCGTTCTTCCAGCTTCTGCAAAAACTACATACCCGCTTTCCCGTAACTTCAAACAAGGACAGTCTTCCCAAACAACTGCAGTTCTGAGGGAACTGTTACAGTTCTTCTTCACCTGACATGAATGAAAGGCACAGTCCAGTCACTGCAGCAAACCAGAGCCAGAATTCAGGAGGAACTACAGACTGCTAAGTACACACAGATGCATATTGCTATTCAGAACTCAGTCGGTATAACATAAATGGGTTTCACTTTGAATGCAAATGCACTTTAGAGGGTAATCTGAAAATGGTGTCTTGGGTACAGATTTGAAAGTCAAACAGCCTAAGCACATTATTCGTTAGTAATCAAAAATTCTATTGCTTCACTATCTTTTCTTTGTATTTAATTCTTTACCAAGTATAATGTATGATACTATAATTTTTCAGATATAACTGTCAGTGAGGTTCTCCAGACAGATTTCTATATGTGACTGTTATTACCAGACATCATTTATACATCTAGTGGCATCCAAGGTAATGATATAAGGAAGCAACCATAAGCGTTCGATATGTCAATAAATGCATGATGATAGAACTGAGTATTACACAGTCCGTAAGTATACGGACAACATTTGTGATGCCAGACAGCATTTGTATACTCAACGTGACTTATGATTCTATGGTCTTGTTTGCCACAGCGAACATACATGTTGCAGGGTGATTAAGTCTAACTGGTCTAGGATTTCATATTAATTTTGTTGGGAACGGGCCCGATTCTGCACTTCCTGCTGGCACTGGATGTCACGTTGCTCTGCACCTCTTCCCAGTACACAGGGCATTAAAGGCACCCTTAGTAACACCTGAGTTTTGTTTGTAACTTCAAGAGTTCTCTTCAATTAGAAGTATGGGGGTTAACCTGTGAGCAAGAGTGGAGTTTTCCACTGTTTGGTGCTTTCAGCTATTTATCAACAGCATTTCTGAATTTATATTCCCAATTCTCCTAACGGCAAAGTATGCCAAGAGGACCCTTGTTGAGACTCCATTCAAGGAGACAGAACAGCACTACTGCTAGAGTGTGACAACTGGCTGCCTTCACTTGCTTTCTCACACTATTCAAAAAACACAGCTTTCAAGTTAAACTTGTCTTTTCTCTATTTAGGATGTGCCCAGCAACGAGCAGTTCACATGAAAATGATCCAGACATCTCAATTCTTTGCTCTTTGCCTGAATGCAATCAGGTTTCAGGTGTATCCACACAGAGACCCACAGTGACTTGCTATTTCTGGAGGGGAACATTGCAGAATCTGATCAAAGAAAGCGTAAGGTAGTGATGAGCTTTAGCTATTCTCTTAACATTTGTGTCAGAAGAGTCAGATGGAAAAACAAACAAGATCTGGTTTGAGGGCTTTACAATGGAGGCAAAACTAAAAGTAGGGTCTGCACACCTTTGGTCAGTGAAAGAAAGGAACCTGGAGGAATTTAGATACCAGCATAAAAACTGTAAAAGAAAATATTTAAATGACCTTAAAAATATTCTGTATGTCGCATATGTTGCCTGAAAGTTTCCCATCTAAGTATTTTAATTAGCTGGATTTCTTTTTATCATGCATTAAACAGTATATTTTATTTTAGTGTTTGCATACAGGAGTGGAAAGGATAGATCAAGTAGGCAAGTGGGCCAGGAGGACACAATCTCAATTTTTTCTTTCTTTTTTTTCCTCATATTAAATACTCCCAGTCTTGTATAGTTTGCTTCCTGCCTCTACAGAAGTCAGATGTGTAAAAAAAGCAGCATAACTGAAGTTAAGGCCTTGCATAATCCTTTTTCTAAAGATGTAAGATATAGCTATGAACATGCTGCTTACTTGTAATACCTGCTGCGATCTTGCAGTATAGCTGCAGCTAGTCAACAGAATGAACACCAGACAGAGTTGTGTATCTATTTGCCTATGACAGCTATGAAAAGGAGATTATAAAACCTGATTTAGCCACCAGCCTTATGGAATGGAAGCTTTAAATTATACAGTAAAGATAACACTAAAAAGAGATTTTTGTCACAAGGAATTAGTCTGCACCAACATCGTATCTTTGTCTAATTTCTTGTAAGTATGTATATTACCTCAAAACTTTTCAAAGACTTGACATTTTAGTGGTTTAAGGTTCATTGGCCAGATTAAGCCTAAACTCCCTCCACTACACATTTAAAGTGGGATTTGTGGCTTTGGCTCCATGACTCCTACTGAAGTTAATGGGTCTCAGTAGGCCAAATCCTCACAGGCTATTTTGACAGTTTTCTCCCTGTGTGTTTAAGTCTTCTAAATAAACACACCTGTGTTTAAAAAATAAATAAATAAAATCCATTTTGCTATTTTGACTAATGAATTAGGCTCCCAACACTACCTGATATGATTTACAAGACTGTTGAAACGCCAACCCTAATTTTTTATGACTATAGGTCTGCAATAGCTCTCAAGGAAAAAATAAAGGAAGTTCCCTGACTTACAAGCCCATTGTAGCTGGTCTGTATATATGAAAAGTCAGAGCTTGTCAGGAATGTTGGGAGCATGTGTGTGTGCATGTTTCTGGCTTTGTGGCATTTGTTTTTGTTTGTTTCTTTCCCTAAGAAATACCCTTATTTTTAAAACTCACACTTTTTTTTTCTAAGTGTATTTTAACTCTGACAAAAACCAGCATTAAATATTCAGAGCACAACTTCTACAGGAATAGGATGAAATTTGAAAACCTCTATCCCCTCCCAAATAAACAGTAGAAAATGGCTTGATGACTAAATGAGGGATAAACATTTCTGACCTCCTACGTAAAAGAAGAAAGGTCAAGCACGCTAGTAGAAATAATAATAGTCAAGGAAAAAAGATGTGGTGGTAATGGTAGCCTCGAGAATTGTTTTGGTTGAAAAACTTTGTTAATTCTCAAATTTATAGACCAAAAAATACTACGTATCATGTGTATCAGTCTGACTTCATCTTTGGACAAAATTCAGCACTCTATTGAGCCTTATGGACAGCATGCCACTAGAAGTGGAACAGCTTTGCTACCTGTTTGTGCAAATAAATCAGACTGCCGAAGGTGCTGTTTCAGTATAGTGACTAGAATAGTATTCACCAAGGGAGAGAGGGAGGAAGGGAGAAAGGGGAGCAGTGCACTACATATCCTGGGAAACCTCATCATCCAGTAACTCAGTTCTGTCCCACTGTGACACAACGTGCAGGATCCTCAATGGAAAAAGGTTTTACTTTGTGGCAGAAATAGGTAAGTAAAATATTATCACAGATTCTCGAAATCATGCCTCTCAATGGCATACAAGAACTCAAGGAAAAGCATCATTGCAAAGGAATGGCAAAAGTCCAATAGGAGATGGTCTGGACATTATTTGCAGAATTACACAAAATCTTGCAACATCTTGTAACAAGCCCTAAATGAGTTTGCTATGGAAATTCGAACTCTTAAGTGAAGGTGGCTCCCAGGGATGGATTTGCTTATTCTATCATGTCAATCATTTTGGTAACAGAAAACCAGCTAGCACAGTTTGCAGATTCAGATTTGTACATCATCAAGTACATGTAGTCATAAGTTGGAAAGACAACAGTAGATACAATGGTCTACCCAAGGCAACTTGTGCAAGACAGTTCTCTAGTGTTCTGATATTTATCTCCGAGTGAGGAGTGGAGAAACAGCTCACTGAAGTATGTGAAAATGACTGTCTTGGTTAATAGATTCAGTTTTTGCCCACATTATGATAGTTTATTATAATTTTATGTATGTTATGTATTTTCCATTCTTCTTCTCAACATGATGCTCAGGCCATTATGAATGATTTGTGTTGATCTGGTACTAATGCATACTGTATGGGATCACCTTACTGCTGCTGGGAATAAAGATGTAAAGTGCTGGTTAACATTCTTTCAAACATTTTTCATTGCTCCTTTACTGTGCATAATCTTTACTAACCCCCCACACTAATTTCGTTTTAGAATCTGCCTGAAGGGAATAGCTAAAGGTGTAAAATAGCTAGAGGAGGATAATATGACATTTTATTATGAAGTAGCAGCTTGAAAGTTGTCAGCTTGGTCCTTGGTTTACAAAAATGCAGCACCATACAATAGATGTATTTTGAACAGATGGACCTAGCCATACACCATGAAACCAAGAGGTAACCTGATACAGATTTAATACATATGATACCTCTCCAGATCTATGCATATTATTGTTACCATTGCCATTTTCATTCTGTTGCTGTGGTAGATAGCAGTCCCAGCCATAAACTAGATCTTCATCACACAGAGCTAATCCTAAAACATTCACAGTCTACAAATGAGATGAGAAAAAAACAAGAGCTAAAGACAAACAAGTACAAAGAAGCACGGAGAGAGTATTGATCAATCTGACCAAACAGCTGGTGGCTGATGTACCCACAGCCTAAGTGCGCGCTCAGTTCCCCCTGGACTACTAATAAACTGTTGTTAATCAATTGTAGCACAAAACCACATTAAATCGCAATTCTCTTTAGTGCCTAAATATTTCCGAATGAATGCGTTAAACTTCCACCATCAATACCTGGAGACCTGCAGACCAGCTAAATAAAGGATCTTTGTCATAGACACTTAGCATAGCTATGTTACTTTTTCATGTGAAGAAGCCGAATTCCACAAGGTACAGGTGAAATTAAGATCAGCAAAATTCTGGTTGAGACTCATGATGGTTACATGTCAGCAGCTTGACTGGAAACCACTGCTCCATCTCCTTTCTCCTCTCTCTTCTAAATCCTTTTCCTCTCTTTTTCTTTCTCTTCCCCCCTCCTTCATCCTGTGTTTTGTTATTAATGCTTTCCTGTGTAGTACGCAAGGGTTTCTTAAGCCATTTCCCTATTCAGCACAGTCTATAAGGCCAGCCCTATGCATGATCCACCTGAGGATCACATGTAAAAAGGGACTCTCCTCTCTGAATGAGCCAGTTCACCAGTTTCCTAATTTCCTAGCCCTAACCCCTAACACACTTTGAAATAAATGTCTTTCACAACACAGTAACTCAAATTATTTTTTTTTTCCTATCTTTAATTTCAATAGTTACAAAAAAATACAAGGTTAGCAAGAGATCAGCAGTGATACGTGCTTCTGGGATGCACTTCTTACACTCCACTTGGAGCATCACTGCAAGCTTTTCTCAATATTGGCCCTGAAAAGTTAAAAGAGAATTATAACCCTATCCTCTAAAAGATCCTTTACCCCACTCTTTTGAGCAGGGATACAGTTTGCCAATGGCTGTACTCATCACTGTTGCATCAGATATAGCAATGTGTGTTTCTTTTTCAGAGAAATAAGATTTGACAAAACCTGAAAGTCAAAGAATAAAATCCTTAACTAGAAAAGATCCACAGAGTCTTGTGGGAGGAAAAAAACCCCATGTAGCACAAGCACAAATATGGAATAGTAAAAAGGCAATCCAGGGAGAGACTGATACATCTGATTAAGACTTCATAAAAACCAATACAGACAGTGAGCTGAATAAATAAAGTATTCAGAAGGAAAGCGCTTAAGCAAATTATTTCTATTTATAGAAACAGGGATGGTTATGAAATACAATGTTAGAAAAATCCTGGCATATATAGGATAAAGAAATTAGATAGCAACAGATTTATCTTGCCATTATAAACACAATGGGTAAGTTACTTCTTAACCCAGGTCATCTGTGTAGCCTCTACTCTTTTCTGAATGATAGATTATACATAAATCCTGTATTAAGGTACCCATCACCGTAGTGTATGACTCAAACCATAACAAATGTCTCTCTCACCACTGAGAAAGAAAAGTAAAGAATCAATGAAAATTAACTAAGCTTCTATAGCTGGTACAAAATAGATGTCTATTGACTTCATTAGAGCTGCACCAGAAGATGTGACCCCTTCATGTCCCGAGCTGTAGAGTAAGTTGCCTACAAAGAAATTGCCATCTCTGGTCACCTAAGCCTGAGCCTCCTCACCAACAGACAAAAGGCATGAACATTAGAAAAGCGCATAGTGTTCCCCCATCTGCCTCAGTTTGCACCAGCTTTCTTTAGACATATTCTCTGATGAAAACTTTCCCATTATGTGAACTGTAAAGTATTTCTTTCCAACAATGGGACAAAAGGAGTATTTGAAACCAATGATGCACAGACAATTTTAAAAGCCAACCTATTGAGTGGAGAAAGCCATTCATCCTTTTGCTCACTGTCCACCTATGTCATTTGTGTAGACTACAAGCACCTTGGAGTCATGATTTTATTAGCACAGTGGGCTCCAATTTAGGGAGCACATATTACAAAATATCAACTAGCTTTTAATGCTGCCATTCAGAAAGGCTCTGTGCTGCAAATCTGGGAGCTCAGGGATCATTTTCCTCAGAGCCCTGAGAGCACCAATAACCCTTACCTGCTCCATTCAAGAGCTCCACTCACAACCCTTTCAAATGGGAGCTATGCTTCAGCAGAGGTTCTTGCCCCACTTCATGACCATCAAGGCTGTAAGTAAGGCTGTCCCCAGGCTTGATGCTCTGCTACTGCTGACAACTGCCCAGTTTGACCTCAGACATCTGCTCTTCTGCCCTGGGTCCCATGTGGGCAGGGGCACAACCTGCCTTCAACTTTTGGCTCCTTTTCCTTTGCAGAGCCTCCTGCCCTCACTACTCCCCCACAGCCAGCCCAGGCAAGAACACAAGCCCAGAAGGAGCCCTCAGATGGGAAGTATGTGATAGGAGCCCCAGGTGGGGATGGTCTGGGCAACTAGTGCCTGTAGTTATATGTTCTCAGGGCCCTGACAGTTTTTAACACTTCCCTGACTCCTCCTTCTACTGTCTTCTTCCCGTTACCATGCTCCTAGCATTTTAGTCTCAAAGCAGGCAGTGCATCTCACTTATTAAGATGCTTAAGGAAACAATATGTGCAAACCGTTCTTATGATTTAGCACATCCATCATCTGGTTACACTGCAGCACTTTCTTAACTTCACCTTGCAAACACAACCTAAACTACATGAAGTATTCAGAAAGGTGAAGACCGGTCATCCACAACAGTCTTCTATGCTGCTTTAAATATTACCAATTCCAAATATTTCCAAAAAAAAACCCCTCCAGAATCATTAGCTGGCTGAAATTCAAGAGGGATTTTGTGGTGGTGATTTTAAATGCAACATCTTTGTATTCTGTTTGGCTTCTTTACTTTCTGCTGTCCTGAAGAAGAAAGGAAATTGGTCCATTTGGAAGTTTACGCCAAATACTAAATTATGTCTGATAGCAAGGATGATCCTTTTAATGCCTATGAGTTAGCATTAAGAAAATACATAATATGAGAGAGTCAAAGTCAATACAAACAGAGAAAATCAACATTTACATATTATGCTATTAAGGAATTGGTTTTTAAAGTATAAAAAGAGGTACGGCTTAAATACTGCACTGAATTCACACACACACATACACACACGCACCCGATTTGTAACACACTAATATTCATTCCTCGCCTAAATAGGCAAGAAGCCTGAAGCAAGACTTTCTGGTTTTCTTTACTTTCTTCTAATTTCCTATGAAATTTTCCTGAATTCATTCTGGTTCATACTAATTTTTTAAGTTCTGCTCAAATTACTCTTTTAAATTAAATACCTTTTATCCTTCTGTTTACTTTGTTGGAGTATCTGTACAGTGAAAGCTTCCATCCTTTCACTGTGCCATGCTAAACAAGCCAGATTCAGGTATTCTTCTAACATAAACTTATGCTTTCCTCAAATCTCTTCTCATCTTCTTCTTCCCCAGTAACACTTTCTTACATGCAATTTGCCAAAATGTAGGTGGGAGTTGGAGCAAATTCATACATGCATGAGAATCAGTAAAATCAATTCTGATTTCTGTCTCTCCCTTACCTTTTTTCTATTAATTTCACTGGAACCTCAGGCAGAAGCCTTCTAGGACTCTACTTTTTATACTTTACACTAGTCCTCATTTATTTCCAAAGCACTGAAAAAAATATCCCGGCACTACCAGCCCAGTTCCTTGACTGGGAACACAGAGTACTTGTGTGACCTGAACTTGGTTAATGCCATCACTTTGACAGCTGGAAGCAGGCAGCTCCATTATCCCAAACAGGGTCAGAAAAATGCTAGAGTGTCAAAAATGCTCTCCACCCAACCAGCCAAATTTTAGGCTACCAGTAGATATTTCATTAATGCTTAACAAGAACGAGGACGAAGAATTCCTCCCAGTTGCAGGCACAGGCAACCAGAGATAAATACTCAGATCACAGGTTTTGGCAGAATTCATAGATGTCTCTGAGCATGCCACTCACCTTTCATTTTTTTGTCTTTTTACCAAATAAAACTGATTTTCTGCCATCTTGTGCTTTTTTTTAATTACATGATAAGCTTTTGGAGATACTGATCTTCTGCCAGGAGGGATTACTGTAATATGAAAATATAAGGAGCACATAAAAGGACAATAATGCCTAAAGGTCCAGTTGGGCATTAAATGTTGTCAGCAGGGCAAGAATTTACTAGCTAGTATGGCAGGATGGTAGAGGTACAAACTCAACATGACAGATCTCTCAGCTCCATAACTTCTTTCCAAGTAAAACCAAACAGATAAATGTACCTTCCAACTTTCAAAAGGAGTTTTACTGACATAAATGTATTAGTCCAACATCATATTTAAAGTTATTACAAAAAAATTCCACTGTTGACCTGCCTTTGCAAATTTGAAATCTAGTCATGGAAAAGTAGCAGAAAGATGAAAGTAAGGTATCAAAATAGCATATTTTTATTTTATTCCTCTATTATAGTTACTCTTTTTACTTATCACCTATGTATTTCTAAATTCTGACATTTCACATGCCTAGACATTGCTATGCTCTCATGAATCATGAGATAGGCTCCCTGCATGTTTCCTTTTTCTGACACTACTAATGTAATAGACACCTTTATCAGCTATCTTGCTGATAATATCTCAGATATCAAAAAAATCAGTAACTTTAAGTTATTAGAAGAACTGACACTGTAGCTAAGAACAAGACTGAAAACATCTGGCAAGGAAGACGAAGTGATACTTGGCACAGCTGAGAGAAGAAATCTACCGAAAAGTAGCAAAGTGTGACAACGGCAAATACACTGTGCTGCTTCTACCAGGGGCAATGTCACTTGAGATACCTACACTGCAGATACTTGTGTTTTAATCTACACTTAAAATGCAAGTGGCTTACTTTGTTTTTCCTCAAAGCTTTTATGCTCTTTATTTCAGAGCAAAACAAAAGAAAAAAGAATATAACAAACATATGCCTACTGTTCGTACTATTTACTCATCAAAATTTCATTTCAGACAACTTAGGGGCAGGAAAGTTCACTTGATTGCCCAACTTGATCTCCCATTTACAAAGAGCACGCAATTAAAATTGTGTCTCTTACTACTGCATTCTCCTGAAAGGCACTCACCGCTGAAGAAATCCAGTGACGTTGCTTTGCAGTAAAATCACATTACTCCTTCCAGAGACTCCTTTACAACCTTTTTTCTGTACTGTCTTGACCTGTCCAACAGACTTCTAAAAATACACACAAATTTCATTTGTGCTTCCAAACAGCATTTTCCCATGACCCAACTGAGTGAGGGTTCTGCATGCTATTAGGCCCTCTGGTCTCTACAGATGTCTCTTTACAGCCCACTCTTAAGCGGAGGGAGATCCTGCCACACCACCATTAAAGTGCTCACTAAGGCCCCTATATAATGCTGTCTCTGGTCAGGCCATACCTAGTGCCAGAACTGCCACCTTGACCATAATAACATCTGGCCATGCTCCCTCCTAGCCAGGGCCAGATGCTGTGAAGCAAAGTCAGAAGTCAAAAAGGAATTTTCCCTTGTGTCCAATTTGCTCTCAGCTTTGAAGCTGCTGATAGCTGATGTGAATCAGAGCTGCTCCCTGTGTCCAGAACCTTCCAGACACTGCTCCCAGCAGGATGCATTATCAGCTCCTTTAGCACTGTGGGCAACCAGGTGTCTATGACTGCAGCAGGCTGTCACCACACTTCCTCTGGTCAAAGACATCCAGGTGCCACCTTCTTGGGTGAGACCAGCACCCTTCCCCCTTAAAAGGCCTTGCAGACTGAAACTTGACATGGTGTTCCAACATTCATTGTATCAATGAAAAACATGAAGAGAGAAAAGTCATCTACCCACTCCTCTGCATAAATCTCCAACACATTAGTCCTTTTCTTCAGCATCAATGTTTTCATTCACCATGATACCAATAATTCTTACTGAGCTGCTGCTTCTTAAGAGTACCGCACACTCCCTTTGCATTGCAGCCCATATTCCTTTTTCCTGAATGCATGCAATTTTGCAACTTTAAGAGAGTATTTCAAATTACTGGAACCATCTCACCAAGAGATCTATACAGCTCTGTAAGATTTCTGCTGCATCTCTCCCATTGCAATAAAGCTTCTTATGGTCAAGCAGTTTAAGATAGACCGATTGGCCGTTTATTTAGGAATCATTTTATTCCCAATGTCAAATCTAAGTAAGGTAGCTAGAAAGTTACTTTTCTCAGCCCGATGCATAAGCTAATCAACAAACAGAATAATGTTTATCTCGCAGGACCCATTTTCACAAAGCCATGTGAACTGTTACTGGGTGAGCATATGCTAACAGGGAATATTGTCATTCACTGGCAGTCAAATGGAGACTGTAGATTGGTCTCATACTTGACCAAGCTGATGACAAATAAGAGCATGTATCTGGAGGGCAACTAACTGTATGGTCAGAACACTTAGTGACACATGAGTGTGACAGCATGGACTTAAAGTGAGCTACAGACATTAATGCCTAAAGAAGCATGTTGGAAGACTGAAGAAGGGAGTACACCAACACATTCAATAGTGGCCTGCCTACACACATAAATGCACATTAAAATGGATCAATGTAAAAGTAAATGGTACGCACATCTGAAGTCAGAATGTGAATACACTAAAAACTGACAGAAGTGCATAATGGTGGGGATTAATTAATGTGTATCCCCTGACGCAATGTGTGTCCTTTGACATATTAGAAGTTTTGTTGCAGATATTCAAGGAATAATAATTTGTGTGAGCATTTTTGTAGCAATTTTATGGAACAGGTTTTACATGGTCTTTGACGCAATGGTTTGGTGAAGCAGACCGCATAGAGAAATAGCATAACCTTTTTTCATCTGAACAAAACCTCATCATCGGTAGAGCTTTATTTTACTACGATTTTTGACAAAGAGGTGTATTTATCAGACTATTACATGATATTAACAATCACTTTTAAAACAGTTTTGAAGGAGATACTACACTGAAAGCGTATCAATGAAAGCTTTTGAAGAAATTATATCCAGAACAACTTAATTCTCCCTTTGAGTCACTGAATTCCTATGTAATTTTCTTCACTGCAGTTAGACAGTCAACTTACTGCAGAAGAAACCCTGGCGATGCCTATACAGTTTGCTGGCATCAATCGTTGTCTTTTGTGTGTAATCTATTAATTAAAACCATTTTCACTACCACCAGCCACAGCCATTCCTAACATGGATGCTAGATTCTCATGTTACCTATGCTAAACACTTAAAACTCTGGTAGGTGACCTCACAACTGCTTGAGTATCAAAAGATACGGACCGCAGAGCAAAGCAAACAAGCTTTGTTAAGAATCACATGTATTTAGAATTTCCTATCATTCAGAAAATAAACCACAACTTTTGACAAATAGCTTCTAACTCTACCCAGCATTTATGGACAACCCTGGAGGGCTTGTGGAGGAAAGAGCTGAAGGACACTGGCACAACGGAAAGGTATAAAGTCATGAGCTTGAATGTCTACACTTGCCAGCAAGCCAGCAAGCACACTGCCAAGGAGCTGGGTGAGTAAGGTGCTTGGAAATCTGCTCCAAAGGCAGATTCCTCAGATCCATTTGAACAATCCGGTGATCGCCACCAACTTCTACACTGTCCCATGAAATGCTTAGATTTTAATGGGCTGGTAACTTTCAAACAAACAAAAAAAAAAAACCACCCTAATTTGCATCTATTTATTTACTATTTAGGTATCCTAATGACTCATCACTTAGAATCACTTTAAACAACTGGCCATCAAAAATAACCTAAAGACAAGTACATGCTATGAGTTTGCATTATGTTTAAGATGTAAAGTTACATAGTAAAAATATTCACAGATCAGCCTTTCAATGTTAAAATTCTGTGTTCTACCATTAACTGCTTTAGCAGACACTAAATAAGCAAAGTATGAAAATGTATTTCTAAGTTTCCTTTCTAAAAGACCCATTTGCAAGCTCTCTTTACTGAAGAGTAACTTTAAACAACTCTGAAAGCTACTAATGTTTGTCACATCTTGAGGATGATTGTCACATTTATTAATACTCTTTAAGCTGCTTTTCACACTTTATTATAGCTGTGTTGGTTAACAGAACATCCTTCTATCGCAACCTGGACATCATTTTCACAAGTGACTTGTTGGCTTCTAATGAATATATATAGGTAATGAGATAATAAAAAATGCAGACTGCAATCATTTATTGCTAATGTAAAACCAGAATCCAGTTCAAATTTAGCAACTATACTAACATTATTGTACTGAAAACGATGAGAATAGAATTATATCCTAGTGTACTGAAAATGAGTTTGTCTCCCCTCCTTACTTCATTCCTGGCTCAAATTTTAGATCTCTTTATGCAATTCATAGACTCTATCAACCTTTTAAGTCAACAACACAAATACAATCTTTTGTCAACAATATAAATACTTTTCCACCTTGTATCAACAAAGGGAATTTGCATTGTGTTGCAAGGACAATTGGGCTTTACTTCCATTCAGAAGAAATGATGCAGCAGTTATGAAAGAGAATACTTCTTTTAGGTTATTTGTGAATCATATACTTCCACACGATTAAAAATGACAGTAATTACATGATGCTACCAGTTGCGCTTAAACCGGAAGGCAGAATGGAAGAAAAATCTCCAGGCATGAAAGCAGTGGGGTAGAGAAGAAAAGGCCTGTGATGTAAAGCAGATATAAACACTAATTAATTGATCAGTACTGCCTCATCCCTTTGTTCTGCTCCAGAACTGCATTAGAAACAGAGCATTTCAGTACACCCACACCTAAAAAACTGAAAAGGAGAGGGGTAAAGAAAACTAGCATATATTCTTAGATGGCTAGAAAAGTATAAGAACATTTTACTTTAGGCTTACCACTTCAGGCTAAGTTTGAAATTAAAGGACAGCAAAACATGAGATCTGACTACAGTTATACCAATAGTGAGATTAAGTAATTATCATTCAGTTACTATAAGGAGAAAGAAAGTCATTTGCTTATGATTCCAGAAGGGCAAACAGCTTCCTCCCTAGCTTTAGAGTGTTCACTGGAAGCAATCAGGCTGTCAGTGGCTGGGCAAAGGCACCAAGGTGGTGACAAAGGCAACAGGAAAGAATGAATTACAAAGAATATAGGTTAGGCTTGCAGCTTTATGGCTTGCTGCCATAAAGAGGGGCCCTTTCCCTCCAAGTGCCCCCCCTCCTTCCACTACTCCCAGCCATTAAGCTCTGCAGCTGCTCTCCCTCCCTCCCAAGGTACAGTCTTCAGGCACCTTGGGCAGGCCATGGAGTTGCTGGAAGCAGGATGCACATAACTTGGGAACGTAAAGTAATGACTTACTGGTAAACTCACAGAAGGTATCTAGGACGTAACAAACATTAATTACCCATCCTGACAAAGCACTGGAACAGTCATGGCTAGTGAGGCAGGCATTAGTCAGGAGGGGAAAGGATGGTATGTAATGCTCACTGAGAAAAGTCTGTAACAATGCTGAGTTGCCATCTCCCACCGTATCCACACCGCCAACCACACTGACACCCTGTTTGGGTTTTTTTCCTATAGGATTTTACACCTTTCCAGGTTGGTGTTTTTCTCCCTGAATCCCCAAATCCCTTGACAAGCTTTCCTCTGCCCAGCTGAAGTCTCAGGGGAGCAAGGTAATATTACAAAGAAAGTTACAGACAGCTGTCCCTGGTATTTGTTGGACCTTTCTGAGGTTTGATTTAATTTACCTATATGGTAAGAGGGATGAGGGGCTTTCTCCCCTCCCTGTTCCTCCCCTCTTTCCTCCCTCACTCCTTTCCTCCCTTCCTTCCTCGGGTTTGCTGTCTGGCAAAGTAGTCTTTGGTTCCTGCAAAAATACTGGAATGTGTCACACAAGTGATTCTTAAGCACCTTGAAGAAAGTAAGGTTAGTAACATCTAACATGGATTTGTCAAGAATAAACAGTGTCAAATCACTTTAATTTCCTTCCTTGAAAAGTCCACAGAGGACCATTAGATCTCTGTCATGTATCTTCTCTGTAGTAAGGTTTTCTCCACACAACTTTCTCACAACTTAAATACTTCATGCCAGATAGCATCTACAGCAAGTGAAGACATGATTAGAAACTGTCCATCAGTGTCAAAATGAAAGAATGTGTTACACAGTCATCTTCACCTGGTATTTGTCATATTTTTCTTAATGGCTCAGTTGAGAGTATGCTCATGATAAAGTCACACAGAAGCTAGTCACTACAGACCACAATGTGTTACCTTGAGTAAATGAGGGAATGATCTTGAAAAACTGGGAAAATACTCTGCCAAATACCAAAATAAACAAACATTAGGTCTCACACTTAGGCAGAAAAAATAAGCTGTGTGTATTCAAAATGAGTAATCACTGAGTAGGTGATTTTACAGGAAAGATCTGCTGGTTTTAAAGTATCATAAACTGAACATGAGTGAACAGTGTTATCCATTACAAAAAAATACACCAGGAGGTCTAAACAGCCTGCAAAATACGCACTTAGCATTGGTAAACGCTGTATGAAAGATGTGGGCCAACTGGACACTAGAGGAGAGTAGAAACAAGGGAAAATGTGCTTTGACAGAGACACTTTGTCTCGCAAAGAGAGGACAGTGCTGAGACATAACAGTTTTCAAGCAGTAAAAAGCTGCTGCAAAATCCTCTGTGTCCACGGCAATAGGACAAACAGTAATGAGCTTAAGCTGCATTAAAGGATATTCAGGTGAGATACGATGATAAATTTTTTAATTTTGGGATAATGAAGCCCACTGGAATAGACTGCCTAGGGCAGCAGTGGAATCTCTAGTATTAGAGGCTTTTTTAAGAATACATTAGATAAATATCAGGCATTACACAGGTGTTGGACAAGGAAAGGGATGAGATGTCCTCTTGATGTCCTTTCATCCTATTATTAGTGACTGTGCTACCACATTTCCAAAGGACCACATTACAAACTAAGTACAGTTATAAATATATTAGACAACTTGCGGTCTTAACTGTTCCCTCCAAGACCATAATGCATCTCAATTTCTGATTAAGCAACCTTTAAGTTTCTGATATTCAATAGGAGGAAGGGGAATTAAAGCCTTTGTGTAAGTATATTTAATCTGTCAGTAAGAGGTACCATCAATTCTGACTGCATCATAGTGTAAATGAGAAGGAAAGCACTGAGATTTTTCTTCGACTAAAACCCATTTGTTCAAGACACAGCACTGCACCATGATGCCTGTGCTATGTGTTTGTTCAGTGGAATGAATGTTCAGAAAAGTGAATAATGTTTGGAGTGAAAAAAAAGAAGGAGCGCAACCAGAGAAGTCATTAAAAGCTCTTTTGCTAAAAGGAATTCATTAATGATATTTGTTCAGTGTTTCATGATTTCAGCCATTAAAACCATTGTTGCAAAGAAGTGCTCTACACTGAGAAATATGCACGTGTCATTGACTCAGAGGCTGACAACAGTGGTAAAAACACATGCTCTAAAATGTATTTTTTGCTTTGGGTATAAGAATTCTGCAAGGCTGAACCCGATGCAGTCAACTGTTATAATTTGTTAATTTTGGACTAAAATAGTCATATCACCCCTACACAAATATGTGAGCTGTGTGTCACTGTTTAAGGTGAAAC
>JBCJKH010045209.1:34185-52551 GCA_039877255.1 Loriculus beryllinus | reverse complement strand
GGTCAAGTCGGGCACAGGCAAAGATATTCCTTAAGGGAAGACTTTAACTTTACCCTGCTTGCTTGGAGAAGCTGAGCTGGGCCAGTCAACACCAGCATGCAATGGCAAGGCTCCTTAGGAGGAATTCTTGAAACAGTAATAGGGATGTCACACACTTCCAAAACCTATATATGTGTGCTTATTAGTACTGTAATATGCATTGCTGGTGTTGCATTGGCAAAGTGTTGCAAGATGCAGCAAGTTTTGGGTTCTCATTGCATTGGTGGTGTGGCTGGGGCAACAGAAAAGACTTTTGGGGGATCCATGGAAAAGGAAGAGGAGAGGAAAAGTGTGGCCCACTTGTCTGAGCACTAAACGTGGCATGTGAGGCACCTGATTTTTAAGGCTCTTTTTCCACCATGATCTTTATGCAACCTTACTGGGGCACTTAGATTTCTGTGCTTCATTTCTGTGTGAGTATGTATGGGGTGTTTGTACCACTGCCATCCACAGGTATATTATAAATTATGAGATTTAAAGTGTGAGTCTTTCAGCTGCTACTGCATTAGGTCTGTCTCTGTATGTCAGAAAGAAAAACTTTATATAAAGACTATTATGAAGACTGATGAGGACTCCAGTCTGGAGATCCTTGTACTTTGGACACCCCAACATTTCCCTGGTTCTGTACAGAGGTATCTCTAATAGGCTTGGCAGCATCTTGAAGTCCATGTTTTCATAGTTTTGCCCTGTTGAAAGTAAAGGATTGTGTGTTTTCATTTCACTTCTTCACTGTTGCACTGAAAAGAGAAAAAACAACCAACCGCTAGTCACCTCAAAAGGCAAATAGTTTCCTCATCAGCTAGTTTGCCTGTTGATGTGGACCTCTTAGGTGTGCTGGAAGCAGCCAGCTTCTCCAAGGATCCAGGATATCACAAGTACCAGTCTAAAACCATTGTCACTGTCAGACACTAAGGAGCGTGGCTCACTGCTGCCTTGAGTTACCTGGTTGTAGCATCTAAAGTACAGGTGTTCCCTAAGATCCCTGACAAAGTGTGTGGCCTCTGGCTCTTGCAATACCAGATGGCTTGAAATGTAAGTCTCCTACGTACAGCAAACCCCAAGCGTGCAGCAGGCCAGAGTTTTGCTCGTTGGAGTTACAGAAATGCGTTGTTGAGGTTTCCAAATTCTTGGTTTGGATACAGCTCCTGGTCTGCAGACAGTTGGTGGCTCACACACTGCTCACCCCAATTTGTTTCCAACTGCTAATCTGCAATTAAGCACAACTGAAAATAGAGTAAACACTTGGCTCTCTATTTTCCTTGCGAGTCTGTCAGGTAGCTTGCAGTTGCTGTGCTCCATTGGTGGTGAATGGAGTAAGCTTCTGCTGTAAGCATGTGGTTGGGTGGAGAGGCTGCCCATGAGGTTGCCTAAGATGTGGTTCCCACCAAGCGCTCCTGTAAATACCAGTTAAGCATAATGCAGCTGATACTAAACTAATATCCCTGTAGGTGGTCCTAGTATCGGGACCAAGATGAAATGTGGTGAGAACAAGGAACGAAGCGCTGTTTCTCCCTAAGGGGAGTGCCTCTAACTGAGAGCAAAGGTGTGTTAGGCAGAGCTCAAAGTGCAACTATTTCACTAAGTCTGGATGTTCTTATTCAGGGCTTTGGCGATGCTGGAATCCACTGAAATATGCAAGGTGCATAGAAGACCCTGCAATTACATTTAATTGACATGAAATATATTAAATCTGTTTTTAATTCATTGCTCCAAAAAGTGCAAGCAACTTCAGTTAATATTGAATGTGCTTTTTAACCCAAATAAATTATATTCTACTGTGCTTAACAAAGTAGTTGAAAATACATCTTTCAGTGCAAAGTTTCCTATCTGTTTCTTGACTAGTGTTTGTCCTACAAAATGGCATAGGGGAGAAAACTACACAGTTTGCAAATATGCAACACAGAACAACCTCTTCTCTGAATATATTTAACATGCAGAAACCATTGTCATTATGGGATGAGGGAAACAAAATACTTAATTGGGGGAGTTCAGTAAATACAGTAAGTGTGAACACTCCAGGTTTGAGCATATGAAGCCTGTCCAAGCAAGCGAACTGTGCACCTTTAATTATCGAGTTGGAATGACTCACTCTTCTCATGCAGATGCCTCCTTCTGGGGTCAAATTCTTCATAAAGTCAAATCAGCTGCACCACAGCCCTTAGGCTCTGCCTTTGCTTGAGAAAGGGTTGTTTTCAAGAGGCCTGTTGTGCAACCAAAGAGGTCGGAGTGGGATGCTGGAAAGTCTTCCCCCTGACGTGTGAAATGGTTTATTTGTGACTTTTGGGTATTAGCATTTCAACATTGCTTCCCCTACAAAATTAGCCCTAATGTGTTCTATTTCATTAGAAGATCTTACTAGACAAAAAGTGATGGAGACCTTGATGCAGTATGGCAAGATTTTTCACACCTCAAGGTAGGAGGTGTTGGCTGCCACTACTTGTTTCAAGGCAAGATTAGTCCATGGGGTACCTCTGGTAGGATGCTGTTACAGTTACTTACCTCAAGGTAAAGAAGTAACTTGTTTTGCCAGGGATTACATAGCTTTAAAATGTTATTAACATGAAAGTGGTCCTGGTAAGAGATGAAATTTAAGTGTCAGACTTGGCTAGTCAAGGACTCTGCTATCTAGCTTGTCAGCCTTTGGGTGTGGGCTGTGGAGGGAGCCTTTCCTTTTGCATGACACAGGGATTGCGTTATTGGATCACTGCAGTAGCATCACCAGTGCCCTGCTTGCAAAAGGGACTGGCAGCTTGAGTCCTTTGGTGGGCTGATTCTGGGACACCTCCAAGCACTGGCAAAATAGGTGGTTGTCTGTGGTATTGGACTGTCTCCCCACAGTTCTATTGTCTACTTGCCTGTGCCAAAGTGTCAAGATGACATGCTCATTGAGGAAAGCCAGAGCATCTAGCATCAGTGTCTTGTTTTTGGAAGACACAAGAGGTCCTCTTGGAAGCAGCAGTCACTGCCTGTCTCCCTAGCATCAGCAAAGGCAGTGGTCCTGGCTTGCCAGAGCTCTCTTCGTGCTTTCTTTGCCAGCCGAATCCTACCTCTTTTCCCTCTAGGAACTATCCAGACCCCACCCCTCATCCTTGGGCAGCAAAATTTCAACTCTGCCCCCACATTGTTTTGAGCCAGCTCTGGGTTAGTGACTGCAACACAATTGGTGAGACAATTCCAGACGATGCCAAACTTGCTGATACTCTAAAACCACTGCCGTGGGCTGAGACCTGGCATGCTGGGAGTGCGGCCCAGATTACTACAGCAAATCCTCAACAGTTTCCTGCCCAGCTGAGTCTTTTGGAGTCTGTAACATTGTAACCTCATAAAAGCTAGAAAAAGCTTGAACTCATTCAAAGATTATTTCACACCACCTACAGTACTCTATGAAGTCAGACATGCTGTAACATATGATTAACGATGCGTTTGGTGGTGAGTCACCAGGTAGTCTAGCAAGCACTGCTCACCTTCTAACCAGTCTGTGTGTGGGAGTCCTTACCCAGCGGCACACCCAAGCTGAGCGTTTTAATAATTTACCACATTCTGAGCTTAGAAGAGCAGTTTTTGTTGCTTAATTTAAAAAAAAATTACTTAAAGGCTTTGCCACCATTAGGGAACAAACCTCCATCAAAAAGAAGGGGGAGACCCAGAAAACTATTGTTACTTTGTGTGGTTTGAGTGTCCAAGAAAGACAGGGAAAATCCATGTTTAAGAGATGGGAGATTGCATCTTTGTGTTGCATTAAACAGTCAATTGATAAGACAGGTGAACATTTCTTGACCCAAAACATAGCACTACCCTTTCCTAACTGAGTGTCCCAGCACAAAGTGAGAGTTGTGGTTATTCTTATTTGTTATCTGAAATGTTTATGGATTGTAGAGAAAAAACCCACATCATTTTCAGGGAATAAGCAAAAAGGGTCTGCCTGGTTTGTGAAATGGTGGTGAGAGATATGGTTTTGGTTCAGGCTGCAAAGAAGGAAATAGCGCTTGCATCTCCAACATGATCTGGTATACTTCTTTCAGCCTAGGGAAGAGAAAGAGTGGGACAAACTTGCACAATACTTCACCGATTACTTTTCCAGCCTCCAACTGTTCTCAGCTCAGGGGATTTCCTGACACGAATGAATGTGGTTCGTGACTCCTTGGTGGATCATTCTTCCAAGTGCTTGTCTAGCCTCTCCTTGTGCCTGTCTAAACCTTTTGTTTCCACAACCCAATAGCTACAAACTCCACTGACCTTCTACATGCTGTGGGAATAATTAGGTCTTTCTCTTCATTTGAAGCAGTCCTTGTGAGCTTTGTTTGGTGCTTTCCAATTCTTGTGGTGGAAATGACCATGTCAGTCACTTCCTATCCCGCTGCTCCAACTCCCTCACAAACGTGAACCTTTATTAGATGTCACTTGTCTGTCAGCTTCCTCAGGCATAAAACCAGATCCCATGAATTGTCCCCATTGCTGTCCTCTTAGCCTGTCCCATTTTTTAGATACCTTTTTGTGGAGAGGGGACCAGGACTGCATGCACTTTTCAAAGTGCTGCTGAACTAGGAGTTTATACAGTAGTCTAATGAGGTTCTCTGTTCACTTGCTGTTTCTTTCATAGTAATCCCTGATGTTTAGTTAGCTGAGCGCTGAGCCAATGACTTTGGATTTTGTGGAATAGTCTATGATAGTTCAAAGGTATTACTCCTCAGTAATGATAAGCAGTTCATAAACCATCATTTCATATGTGAATTTAAGACTTGTTTTCCCTTCAGGCATCACTTCAAATTTAATTTCCACTGACTTTCAGCTGCCACATTATTGCCTAATCCCTCAGCCCTGTAAGAGTCATATGCAATTCCCCAGTGACTGCTCTTTTCCCCAGCACTCTTTTTAGTTGTGTATCCTCAGCGAACTTTCTTACCTCACTGCTGCTGCAGATTGTTCACAGATAGATTAAACAGCACATGTCCTGGCCTCACCTTTGGGATGCCTCTGTTGTGAGAACTGACCACTTACACCTACTTTCTGATACCTATCTTGACCTGCCACAGCTCATCCAGTATTGTGCTGCTGGGATCAAAGCCAAATGTTGCAAGCCCCTGTTCAGGGAGTGCAGCTCATACCTGGTCCTTGTCTAGACTTCTCCATTTCTAGACATACAGGGTGAGACCATGGAGCATGAGGCAAGCAACACCTTAGCCAGCCAGCTGGCTAAAATCTTTTGGGGAGTGCATCTTATTCCTCCATTTGTTATAAATGCATTAAATGTGCAGGTGTTTGCTGCCAGTGGGGCTGTCTATACCGTGCAATAGGGAGAAGTGATAATCACACAAATAAGTGCAAGCTTTGAATTAGCAAAGTGCAGTATTATTGAAATGGCGTGTTTTGCCAGAAAAGAGCATACAAGAATAAATGATACTTGAAATTAGTAGTGGATTATGGGCAAAGCATGCAAATCCGCCCACATCTAATTGAGGCGTAACTGATATGCCTCTTCCGGCAATTAGCCGAGTTCCTTGGAAGAGCACTGTATTGGATCAGGCAGCAGGATGGGCTGGCGTAGGCAGCCTGCTCCAGCTGCCTGGGAATTAGCATCCTGCCGCAACCATCCCCTTCTCACCCCGGCAGCAGGATTCACTGTGATTGAGCTGGGGCTGCAGCAGGGGTCAGTTAGTTTGAGCTGCTTTTCATTGTTGGGATATTCTCTGCGGCAGGCGCTCATGGGGTCAGACAGCTTTGTTGCTGCAAAGCCCATGATGGACAGCCAGCCTTATCCATTCACACAGAGCATAGGGAGCTCTGCCAAGGAGGATTTTCCCTGTGGAAGTAGTCCAAGTGTTTTTATTTAGTGTCCAGCACTGACCTAAAGTGCTTTTTCTGCAAGGTTAGGTGTCAAGTCACACCAGCAGCCCTCCATGTGCTGGGTCAGTGATGCACACAGGAGTGAATGTCCCTTAGAGAAAGTTAAGCCACAGGTAGCTCAAATGACTTTGGGGATGCATGTATACTCCTGGCCCTGTCTCACATCTGGTGTTGCCAGCACACAACAGTTCTGACATGCCTCTGCCATTGCACTCCTGGCTTTTTGCACTGCTAATGCACCAGTTCCAGTTCCTCGCCCAGTTCTGACATAAGTGGGTGATGTAGGATGCCCACACCTCCCCCTTCATCTTTTTTCGTTTTCCCACCACCCAAATTTTCCAGATGTTGCTGCCACTACAAATAAGCAGTTGAATGAGCACTTCTCTGTGGGTGACTCATTCTCACCCTTTGAGGGGCTCTGTGGAGGGTGTGGACATGAAGTCTCACCATCTCCTTGGTGTCAAATTCACTGGACTGAATAAGAAATAAGAACCTCCTGCTCTCCCCAAAGCAGCAGCAGCCAACTTCTGCCGCTCCTCATCTGAAACATGTGGCAAAAAGGGCACCCTGGTCATGGTTTCCAGTTGCATCACAGCAGTTGAACACCCTCCTTTTCCTGCTAACATATAGGTGGTGTTGGGTATCTGCTCAGGTTTTATGTTCTGTCTCCTGAGAAATCCCAGGCTCACAGTGAAATAATGGGAAAATTGCAACCAAAGGAGTCCCACTGGGGGGCTACAGCGAAATATGGGTGATTTATCTTAGGCAATTTGTTCTGCCTCTGTGAAGTACCTTCTACCTGACCATGAGGAAGCAAGGAAGAAAGGATACCTTTCTCTGGCACATGTCCCTTGGAGGTGGCATTTGTTCCCACCTGGGATTTGACCCTCTTTCAGGTGGCATTAACCTGCACTCTTTGCTTCACATGTTTTCACATGAGCATTTGCTTGGACAGGAAAGCCAGAGGGAAAGATTCATGCCACACTTACTCATGTCTTTGTGATGTTTTTTCTATGAGGACAGGGAATAGGAACAGTGGAGAGGAAGGTCTGAGGCTTTTTTTGTTTTCCTCTCAGACACAGATATGTGATAGGTGGTACTGGCTGCCCTTCACTGGCAGGCCTGCTTTGAGCACTGGGCTATTTGGGTTTGTGTTATTGTGCAGTTTGTCACCCTGGGCTGTGGAAGCTGGACTGTCTCTGTATATTTGCATGAATGTTCTAAGAAATGTGGATTTTTGGGGGGCTCAGTCTATTTTTTATTGAGGTTTTTGTGGTTTTGTTTCTTTAGGAAGCTTTGGGGAAATGTTGTGCTTGCTTCTTTAGTCTTTAGGAGGAATCTCAACAACCTAGCCCAGACCACAGTGTGTCAAAGATTAAATGTTTTCAGCAAGCATTGTAGCTGTAAAACAGAGTTCCTTGAATGAAGCCATCACTAATTTACAATAATCTATGCACAAAGTTTATGTTAGTTCTCAGGAACAGCACAGTGACTGCTGCTCACCTCCTTATGGACCTAGAGCTGTTTACTGGATAGCATGGTTTGGTGTCATGGTTTCACTTGAACTTTAATTTTTCCACCTCGTTTTTTTGCTTTTCTTTTCTTTTTAGCTTAACAGCTATTTCTCACCCACAGCCACCCTTCTAAGTGTGTGAGTGGATGAGTGGATAGTGTGGCCAGACTGCAATCAAAGAAATATTTTGAGAGTCCTTTCAGAGCTCTTTAAGGAATCTGGGCCGGCTGTGAATGCTTGCTTTATGCAGCACTGTTTTGAAGTAGGAGTGAGTCACTAAAAAACAATTTGTGCTCTCTCCATGTTCAACTTTGACTTTATTAAGAAAAAGAGAAAGAAAACAAACGCAATCCCATTCACTGCTGAAATACACATTGATCCTTTAGTCCTCAGGGAATCGTTTGGAACTGCTTCCACCTCAAAAGAATTGCTGTATTGATGCAACCTTTAACTGTGCAATTACACATGCGTTGTTTTTCTTCTGGGCTTTGCAGAGCAGGGTTCTATGGCTGGAATGCTAATCAGAAAGCAACAGATACCATCTCGTGGTACATACAGCCTGAATGCAGACCTCCCCCAGGTACCTTTGAGGGTCTGTCCCAGCCTTTTCAGGCAGGAAACCAAAGATGGGAATTACAGCCCAGCAAGGTCAGAGCAAGACCTGAAATCTGGGCTGGAGCCCAATGCTGTATCCCATATTGCTTTGTTGTAGCCTTCCTTGGTGGAAGTGGGAGGCTCTGGTACCCATACCTCCTTGGCACTGCCTGGAGGCTGTAGCTGGCAGGTGCCAGCAGGAAGTCTGTTCAAATGCCTTCATCTGTGAGCTGAAAATGCCTGGTCAATGGGCTCGCTTATGCTCCTGAGCCACTGCCTGATCTCTGCATGGTGCAACTCCACGCCTCTGTGGGATTGAATTTTTCATGGAGGTTTTGCAGAAAGCATTACTTTAAAGCTACTGTACTGGGAAGTGCTCTGCACATATGTTAGTACATACATCTGTATGTACGTACACCCACACATACTTGTTTGGCCACTCTCTGCGTTCCAAGAGCTGCATTTGCTGTAAACTTTGCCAGATTTTTCTGATGCTTCACATGTGCCGCCTCTGACTTCAGGGGCATGCGACACTTGGGGCAGAGCCACAGAAAAGTCATTTCCACAAGTCACCTGTGTTGCTGCGTTATGTCATGATTCAGAAACTGAACCCTGCCTGCACTCGTTTGCCTCATACAATTTGACCCTGATAGGAGCGGGTTGCAGTGTAACATAGAGTGTGTCGTTGTTTCCCCTTACCTGAAAAGCATGGTGCACATTGGGATTTACAGTTACCTACAAGAAAACATAGAGGCTGGCTGGAAGAAATGCAACCATTCTCCAGCTTGCTTTGAATGCTAATATTTTACTTGGATTTAATTGGTTTACCATGACATTACTATTAATGGTTTTATCATCAATTCTTCTTTCCCACCAGCATTAAAGATGGTGTTTCCAGATGGGCAATCGTAGCTGTCAGCCACTTGTCCCTTATCCATGGCCACAGGCTACTAAGTGAGCCTTTTACCTGGTCTTGTGGCAAGTGTGCCCAGGGCTGGACATCCTACTTCTTGAAACCTTTTTAAAACTCTTCTAAAGAATGCTTTTAATGCATCCACCACACTTTCCTAATGGTCTCAGGAAGATGAAAAAGAGAGGCTTTCGTTATGTCACTAAGTTTGGCTGATGTTACATGCTCCTGGCTTCTAGGTCCCTCTGCTCATGTTTTCTTCCCATTTTTCTAAAAGCTTTAGGTTGGGGCAAGCTGTAGCTGCTCCTGTTGGCAAAAACTAGCAAAAACTAGTCCTCCTCTGAGTTCAAGCGTTTGCTTCCTGCAGCTGATTGCTTTATACCCTCCCGGCAGCAGGATGTTGGGGCATGTCAGTACCATGTAGGACAGGACAATGCATTTTGTTCCTCCCTTTCATGGCAAGGCTGAAAACACACAAACAGCAGGCAGCTGACAACCTGAGAGGACCTTCACTACCAGAAAACCCCAAGGGAAAGCAAGGAAGGCTGCTAACAAAAAGTCAGCAAGGGACTCTCTCTCTAGATGCAAGAGAAGCAAAGGAAATACAAGTAATGTGCTGAAGTATGCAGATAAACCTATTCAAGTTATTTTGACCATAAAGCCTAGGACAGTAAAGGCTCTTAACCTCTATTAATCAGCAAGAAATTGGAAGAGGCCACACAATAATTTTAGCTGCCAAAGCTGCTGCACCCTTTTGCTCCCTTTAGTTTAATTGTATTAGTCCTGCCCGCATCCTTTGTTCTTCTGCTCCGTTCAGGAAATCTGCTGCTGGTTTTGGCACGGCTCGCTTTGGCTTCACATGGCTGGTTTGTGGACA
Source organism: Loriculus beryllinus (assembly GCA_039877255.1). Classification (NCBI taxonomy): domain Eukaryota; kingdom Metazoa; phylum Chordata; class Aves; order Psittaciformes; family Psittacidae; genus Loriculus; species Loriculus beryllinus. The sequence goes on along the minus strand of JBCJKH010045209.1, from coordinate 42,774 downwards.
GCCAGGAGGGACAAGAGGGAGGACAGGAATGGAAAGAGGACGGGAAAAGGTCCTGTGGGAGCAACCTGCTTAATGTGCCTCATTTTTCTTAATAATGACACCACATCCCTTCCTGGCAAAACTTCCTCCTGATCAGCCAGGCAGGTAAAACTGAATGCAGAAGGACTCACACTGGTATCAGCACAGATGAGATTTCATGTTTAAATCTTAAAGAAAAAGAAGAAGAAAGAAACCAGTGTGCCCAAAAGCCAGGTCTTGCACAGCAGGAGCTGTCAACCCAGCAATCATTCTTACCCCTAGCCTTTGGTTCTGCTGAGGGGTTGAGGTGTCTCACCTTTAGCTTTGCTGTTCTGTTTTGTGCCACCTGTTCCTCATCAGACCAGTAAGAAATAAATAAGAGCAACAATTTAGCCCCAGGTCCTGCACTTGCTTAGAATGTAAAAAATGATCCAGCAAGCAAAGCAGGGGGATTATCAGTGATAACCTCCAGCTGTGTTCTCTGCCGGTGGCAATAGCATCAATGTTTCCCCTTGCCAAAGCACTGTTCCTTGAGGTATGTGGTGCAAACCCTCCCGTGCCCTCCTGCTACTTGCTGGACTCCTCCAAACCACTACCACCTCCATCCCATCCACCTCTGCAGGGCTGCAGCTCCCCTCCCAGCGGCATCCAAAGGTGTGGGTAGTTTTCCCTGTCAGTGGCAGTGACATGGAGCAGCTCTACCTGAGGATCCAGCAGCATCATTGCAACTTCATCAGTTTCGCCAGCAAATGCATTGGCCTCCAGTCTTCTGTCAGCATTGTTGCAAGAATATTGTTAGCTCAACCCACTGGCATTTGTCTTCCCTGCTGCCAAAAATAATGATTCAGCACAGGCACACTGGTTTTAGCATTTGTGTCCTTTTACATGACAGTGTAAATATTTATGTGCCTTTGTGTAACAGGAAAAAACAATGTGTGCAGCCCCTCACCTACCCAAGTCCCAAAGAAATCCTACAGGAGATTCAGAAGTGATGATGTGTCAAGAAAGCTGCCCTGTGCTGCTGCTTTGTAGAACAGTTGCTCTTCACTATAGGAGTGGGAGGATGTGTCCCACTGATTATGTACCAGAGGGGTGGCACAGGAGGTGTCACCATGAGTAACTCATTGGTTGTAATAGAAACATCAGAAAAAAAGAAATTAAGATCCATCAGGGAAAAAATTGATGACCTGCTGTGTTGATAAGGCACTTTTATAACCCTTGGTTTCACTTAATCTTTCTGAAATGGGCAAAGAAAGAAATGCAAGGGAGGGGTTCCTGGGCACAGATGTGTCCTCTCCAATTCCAGAGTTCGTCCCTCCCAAAGGATGAGATAGTGGAGAAGCTAATCTGAGTGTGCACCTTCATCACCTTTCCCTCTAGGAATACTTCTGTTTAATATGTGGAAAAAGATGAAGCACTTTTCAGATGATTTTGAACACTTCAGGCTTGTCTGGGAAATACAGTTTTGGGCTTGATATTTTACTGGATTTCTCTGATTTCAGAGTCCAGCCATACAAAATACCACAGATCCATTACAGTAAGGCCAGGTTTTCCCAAATAGGTAAAATGTCAAAGTTCTTCTCTCACTTCACAGCAATGAATTATCAGTGGTACGCTTTTAGTGAAGCAGTGCATTTTTTGCTTTCTAAATCTATAGGGGGATCCTTTTCTCATTGTTTGCTATAATTCTTCTTGGATCTGAAGGATAAAACATATTTATGTTGGCATGTGGGATTCTGAAAAACCTCAGAAGAAAGTTTTTCTGTCCAATGAAGATTTTTGCGGTGCATTTTTTCCATATCAGAAGGAAAGCTTGAAATATAGAAGCCTTAAAAACCACTAAACCAGCTGCAGCTGCTTATTTAGATTATTTCATCCCTTCTTTTTTTTTTGTTAGCAAATTTACTGTATGTTGCAATGCAAAGTAGAAATTCCATATTTCTTGGATAAAAATTCGGGTCCTCAAAGTTAATTTCAGTAGTTTGGGAACTGCTTGACAGATAATTTTAAATCAGCAAGTGGCAATCTGCTGCACTAAAAATAAAAACTAACGATCTAGTAAATGACTAATTTTGTGGTCTGGGGTAATTAGCAGAACAGCTTGGCGGATGGAAAGCAGCAGGTCTAAATTACTGCACTAAGTCCATTTGCAGGAAGATATTATCTGGCTTTGTTGTTATTAAGAATAATTAATGAGAATTAAAATATTCAGCTGGGATTTCTGCTGTTGCTATTAGTGAGAATAAGTGTGTATATGTATGTATTTGCTCTTTGATGCTTTTCTCAGTTGTTTGCATCTCAATCCTTGCCTGTCTTGCTCTGGGACTTTAATAATACTCTATAAATTATTCAGACCATACCTTTGTCTAGCATGGAGGAAACTTGAGGCTTCTACAATTACTGCTGCTGGTTATTCATGAAAAATATATACAATGGTCTGACAAGGAAAACAGCAGTAAAAGGTCAGGCAATAAGCTGCTCTGTACCAGCAGGCTCACAGAGAGCACTGGTTGGCTGCTCGAAGCTTGCTTTTGCATCTTGTTTTTACAACACAGGTTGCTGGGGATGGCATGGTCACCTCTGAGTCTGCATAGACCCACATGGCTACAAAGCTTTCCCTGTTGAAACACATGCATTAGTTTGCTGAAGCCAGACAGGGTGCTTAAATTTTGATACCCTCAAAACACCATGATGGTCACTTAGTCTTGTGCCCTCTGTGGCACCACCCTTTGGTGTTTCTGCTGGGCATTCCCATCCCAAACCTCTGTCCTGCGGTAGGTTTTAAGCAAATGCTTTATGAAACCCTTCAACTAACACGGTTCCCATGATAGGGGAGACTTTTAGTAAACTGGTTTAGTGCATAATTGCTCTCACCGTTAAAAACAAACCAAGCTTCTCCCTTTGTTTTCAGCTTGACTCTCCTGAGTTTCAGTCTTACAGCCCTGGACTTTGCTCCACCTGTATTTGGCAGAGTTAAAGCCCTTCAGAGTCTGAAATTTTCCCTCATGGTCTTAAATACTAGGTGGAGTCATTTCCTAATCTTCTCTTTTAAGAGAACAGTGATAATTGAGGATTTATTATTGACTCTAATGCCTTTTATGTGGTTTGTGTTTGGGTTTTTTAGTTAAGTTGAAATTGTTCCTTTTTATCATTGCTTAACTACTGTTAATAATAGCTGTTCACTGTGTCTACATTTAAGGATGTGGCTCTACTTCTGTTAAAAATCCACCTTTGGGGGCTGTGAAGGACAGTTGAAGCAGTGTTGATTTGATTTTTGGCACCTCTGGAGGTGCATCAATTGAAATGCTGTTTACTCACCTCCTCAGAAGGTTTTGTAATGGTGTTTTCAATTCTGGTTGTAGGCTGGGCTGTATTCTACCATCCTTAATCATATTGAGTACTTTCTTCACTTTCCTTAAATTCACTGGATTGCACTGAGAAATTTCAAGGACTGAGATGATACTTAGATGAATGAAATTACGGATTAGATGGGGGATTAGATGGATCCTGACAAGCAGATGCTGTGCTTTCAATGGAAAGATTTGTAAGCTTCATTAAATCAAGAAGAGCTCTTTTTGCATGACACAATTTTAAAGCATTGTATTATACCCTATTATTCATACAAACAATAAATGATCTTTATGCCAATAGTCATTTTTTCTGAAATTTCAAACTGTGATCACATCCAAAACCTCCATGACAGAATGTGTGCTCTTTTATAGGCTTACGTACTATGACTTCAAGAGGATTGTTCCTCATCCAAATGCCCAAACCTTTTGCAGAATGGAGGTAAAAGTGTCTTGTTTATATTTATCCACTTACTTGTGTTTTTTCTGTTTGCAGCATTTTTGCTCCTATATACATCGGGCTGGTGGGAAATCTCATAAATACCATGATAGCAATGTTTTGGATCCCTTTTCAGGGTAAACCAAAGTCAGACCATCATTTGACAGAGCACAGTAAGTATTTAGTGTTTCTGATAAACAGCATGTGAATAGGGACAGGGGATTGACATGCTGTAGGGGCTGCTAAAAGACTTGGGGGTTTCTTTTAAGGCGAAAAGGTGCCAACCATGAAATGCTGACACTTCAGTGCTTAAAAGAGTATTATTCTCTACCTGTTAACTGCTCTGTCATGCAGATTTGCAGGCTTTCCAGCCCAGTGCTTGCTGTGCATATCAGAAAAGGTGAATGTGAATCTCTTGCTGGAGGTTAGTTTGGCCGGGCATAGGAGGCAGTCCTGCTGTCTCACAGCAGTCCTCCGCATGCAGACCTGGTACCAGCACCCAACCTCCTGCCATTGGCACAAAGCTGGTGCTGCAGAGACATGCTTTTTCAGAAAGCTGATGGTGAACCTGAGCTGACAGTTACAGAGTTTCTTGCTTTCTGCCTCCAACCTATATAAATAGATTATTAATCAATCTGTCATCCTCTATAGGCACATCACAGTCTGGCAGCGTGTTTAGCATCAGAGAAATACTACGCCTGATGAAGTTTCCGGGAGTAATGGAAGTTTTCATAGTCAAAGTCTTTGCTGGACTTCCCATAGGTAAATCTAACTTATTACTTGTAATTGCTGATGTATTTAAAATAAGGTGATATACACTGTAGACCGGGCTTGTCTCAAGTTACTGAAAGCACATTGCATTAGATCATGGAGCAGTGAGGATTCAGTTCCTAACTCGATGCTGGATGCTTTCAGATGCTCTGAAGGTACATTGGGTCAAAACCCTGGGACTTAATGTAAAACAGACTACTTGTCACAGGCTGCTTTTGTGACTTTTGGCAAATCACTTAATCTCTCCCCTCCATCCCCCTGTAAATGCTTTTTCCTCTTGACTGCCATTTCTGTTTAGGCTGTAACCTCTTGAGAGCAGAAGGAAATCATTTGTCCTCTGCCAGAAACACTGAGGTTCTTCCTGATTTACTTGGTGATTTTAAGGGGTGTGTGTATCTTAACCTTTTTCCCAGCAACTAAAAACTATTGCTGGATGAGAAGCTGTGGCTGTTCTGTTAGCTGCAACAAGGAAGACACAGCATGTTCCTTCCCTTGCGTGTCGATGGTGGTGCCTGTTCTTCTACTCTTTATATATTCCAGTTGGGTTTTTTTGTCATGGTGGGAACCTGCTGCTACTTCAAACCCATCCCAACCCTGCCTGTTTCCCTGCTCCTTTTGAGTCAGTTGCTGTCTTAGCATGGTCCATGTCTCCCAGTTTGCCTGGTTACACATATCCTTGGCCACAATTTAGTAATCTTTAATTTTTGTCTACCTTTCTGCCTGCTTGTTTAAAGACAAGCCAGCGTGTCAGCCTTGCTACTGGTGGTGTTCTCTGCCCTTACACACATTTTCATGGCTTTTTTTCCAGTCAAACTTAAAAATGTAGTTTGTCTAGATTATGGTTTCAAGGATTGAATTTTGTGCATATCAAAACACATGCACATCATGCATCTGAACAAACTTCCCTTCCAAGCAGAGATCCTAAGAGAGGATTTAAGACACCTTAGTTTTATACTTTGCATCTTTTTCCGCTTCATCTGCATCTGGAAAAGCCCATGAAGTTTAAATGAAGTGAAACATTATTTACAAATTAAATTCTAATTTGTAAACTGGAAATTCAGTTTACAAATGAAAGTAGATTTGGTTGTGGAGAGTGGCTGAATCAGAAAGGGATGGCATTTCTGGCCTTGGTCAGGTTCTTCTGTTACTCTTTGCTAAGGTTCTGGGGGAACAAGTCTGACTGGAACTGTAGAATAACACTCAGGGAAGTAAAGGATTTCTGGTTTTGGTTTTTGGGTTTGTTGTTGGTTTTTGTTTGGGGTTTTTTTTTTCCTCTTTCTTTTTGTATGTAGTTGGCAGTGGCTTGGATCAGCAATAGCAGTGGGTCCTCCCCCACCACTGGAGACAGGATACAGTCTGAATGGACTGCTTGGCTTGCCCTCACAGTGCACTTTTTTGGTTCTTATGAGACTAAACTTTTAAAACTTTATTTAAAAAAGTTTTTATAAAATGACAGCATTTCACAGAACGAGACAATCAAGTGATTTTTTAAGAGGGTTTTCTTTGCTGATTCGGCTCATTTCTCAGCTTTAAGTAGCATTCATTTCTCTGTTTAAAAATGCCTGAGACCACATCCATATGGAATCTGCATCGTAATTTCCTGTGCAGTCTCCTTTTTTCCAAAGGCCAGGCAACATGCACTTTGTTTTAGTCATCCCTGCTGAAATGCAAATTCCTCCCTGTTGCAGAAGACGTTTTTCCTGTGCACAGCACAAACATATGCAACCAAAATAAGCATCTCCTGCCCAAAACTGCAGTGGAACTTCTAGGCAAAGAGAATGAAAACAGTGAAGCTGAGATGTCAGGCAGGACTAGGGCTAATAGTCTGTCACTGAAATGTCTGGGATTATTTCCATAAGAGTAGGTATGTGTTCAGTTGAGGCACTCCTGCTACAAGTACAGTGCTTACACTACAGTGAAGACTTACTAAAGTTGTAGAGACTTTTCTTTGAAGATCTCTCTTCAGGTGATTGACCATACATGATGGCAGCTGAAAGGAGATTGAGCCATCACCTACTTCTCTGCAGCTCACAACTGGAGTCTGAGCTCCTCATGAGTACATTCGCCTTTCATCTCCAGGCTGCAACTGTATAATTAATTAGATTAACCAAATTACAGACTGTTCTCTATTTACCTTGTAAACAAGTTTGTGATATACACAGAAGAAAACCTTCTGTTCCTTATGAATCTCATTGTTGTCTAAAATTAGCTTGTTTGAGAGCAAAAGAGCCTCCCCAGGAGGGCTGCAGGGCTGAGAACCTCCTTCCTGTGCTGTATAAAAGCAGAGACACAGGCTCTGTGACTCTTGCAGGAGGGTAGCTGCCAGGGGATGGACACTACAGCATGGCCAAATTATGTTCTCAACTTACCTGGGAAAAAAGAACTTCACTGCAATGCAGTAGATAAGAGACAGAAAAGAAAACACAAGGGTGTATCTAGCATAACTCTTGCTGACCAAAAATCACCAGGACCTTGAAAATACTGATAAAAAGCTGTGTATATGAATCTTTGACTGCCTAATGCCTTTGGAAAACCTGATTTTAACATGATTGCTTTAGCACCTGCATCCCAGTTTATAAGGACTTTTTTTCACATGTGGAACCGGATTTTGCAGTGAGCTCCAGGGCTCTGCATCCCATCACATTTGCAGTCCAGTGTAGGAGGGCTGAGACAGGCTTCAAGAGGCCGTGCTTGCCTTCTCACACTGGCTCTCAGTACAGATTGCTAAGCTGGCCTGCCAAAGCCACGGGCTGCCTTTAGAAATGTCATGTCATTTTTACAAAAATACAGTTTGCATTCCTGTGTCTCCTTGGTGCTTTTCCTCATCTTTATCACATCTCACAAACCACTTATCTGCCTTCTGCTGCATACCCCTAGTTATTCATCCCACTGGTGCCAAGTTTCCTGAGGAGTTCACCCCTTGTTTATACCCCCTCAAAAAAAGCGCCATGTTTCTGAGGATATTTTTTGCCAATTTCCATCTCTTTTCCAGTTGAAAACCTGAGCCTCGCAGCATGAATTAAGGCCTATCTGGGCAGCTCCTCCATGGGCTTTGAGTGTTCCTAGAAGAGCCTGGGCACACACTACGCTAGCAAGCCCACCCCAGGATGGGTACATTACTGATGTGGCTGCACTCAGCTGACCTGCAGCCTACTCAGATGAGATCTTTGTAAGAAATGCTTTTCCTATGAGCATGAAATGTTTTGAGTTCAGACTGGGGCTCGCCTTGTGGGTTTCATAAAGAAATGTGTAGCCAGGGGGAGAGACACCCCTACTTGCTGAAAGAAGGTGGGGAAAAGGGGGTTTCGCTTGTCCACGTAGCTTTAAATGACCATGTGAGCACATGGCGTGACACCCATCTAAGGAAGAGACCTTTGCATCTCCAGGAGAGCATTCAATGTGTAACCCTAATTGGAAAGCACAGCCTATCGCCTTGCTCCAAAAGAAATCAGCTCATTTGAAGGAGAAAGATCAAAATCTGCCTTAACTCCATGAGCGACTTGAAAGGATAGAGGAGCTGTAGAAGCTGGTGTGTGGTAGTAGGAGGAACACCATGTATGTAGGAAGGTTGAGCCTCTCCCCTAGGTGGTACCTGCAAGCAGGCTAGCAGGATGAAGGGGAAGCGCCTGCTTCTATCTAATCTTCCTGCAAGTGAAACGAAGTGTGGTTTTTCTTTCATTTCTTCACGTGTGCCTTTTATAAACATGTGCAACCCTGTTGCCTGGTTTGGATGTTGTGAGTAAATACTGTTATTTGCATGTTACCTTAAGCTGGCTTGAGCTGAGAATGATTTCAAAGTAAATGGATAATGACGGGGTGCTCTCTGCGGAGGGGTGTGGTGAAGCCATAAATCTTCATGAGCCCCAGCTCCCCAGCACTTTCTCCAAGTATCTGGAGAGTGGCAGAACAGGGCAGAACTTCCTGCCTCCATCCTCTCCCCCAGTGCTATGAGGCCAGCTGGGGTTCAGCTCTCCCCTTTATGGGAGGAAAAGGTGTCTCCAGCGGGGCTCAGGA